>CALNHX010009734.1:0-46872 GCA_940337035.1 Agriotes lineatus
CATCAGTTATTGAGTTGTGTTGCTATCACCACACCACTAGAAATAAAGGCAGGAAGATATATGCTACTATAAATTATGTAGTAAACCGTGGATTAGCAAAAATTTCAGTATTTTAACTGCGCTAATCGGTGAAATAGAGAAAGGATGCAATTGCGGTTTTCAAAAGATCTTTGACATTGCTATCTCCACCTTGTAATTAAACACGTGTAGTTGTCGGAAGGGAATTCGCGATTCTTCAAGTCAATTAAATAGTTTAACATTTTTTGTTAGTTTCAACTTCGATTTTTTTAATTTTCGATTTGGAACAGTTCTTCCACAGAAATTGTAACTAAGTAACGTTTAGTGTTGTCGAATTCTTGTCTAAAACTGCAACTACGGATTGTTTTTAAAATTTAGTTTTAGTTGTTTATTTCCTACAGTTGTGCTGTGGGAAGTACGAAAAAAATAATTTATCCAATAGTAAATAGTAATATGGTGTTTTACTAGTTCGTTTTAAATAACTAAACTGGGCTATTACTAGCTTGTTTACATAATAACTCACGTTACGCTTAACGCCGTGGGTTATAATAAATAACCCACACGTGACTTAAAGTACTTAATTCACTCCCGTGGCTTATAATAGTTATTTACTATACAAGTGGGATAAGAGCATCATTAATATATGTATGTAAGCACACAAGTATATTAATAATGCATCATCATACTTGTATTTAGTGATGGGCTTATTCGAATGAAAAATAACCGGTTATCCGATTATTGAAATAACCTATGTAACTCGGTTTTCGTTCCAAGTATTTGAATGAAAAATAACCTCATGCTGATACGTACTACGCTTTGAATAAAAAACCTCTATTCAAAGGTACTACGTGCCACATATCAGCGACCTACGCAGTGCTCAAAATTCTGTAAATATAAATACGTCATAACTCATAAAAGTTAAATGATTAAATCGGAAAAACAGCTTTTTAAAAATAAACTTTATTTCGTAATTACAGGTAAAAGCAAAAACCGTCTTAACTCTGTTACAAACAAGCAAAGAATGAATCTAACATTTTACATAATTCGCAATGTGGCAAAGAGATAACGATGAGCTGGGATGTGCCTTATCAGCGTGGCGTCGTGTTCTTGATAAGCAGGTGCATGTAACTCCTCCCTCCTTAAGATGCAAAAATAACGGAGTTGTTTTTTGGATTCTGGCCCATTTCCACTTCTTCAGCTTCATTTTGATTTTCCTTTTCGGCTGCCTTTGGACTTTCCAATGATTTCTTGCATGGTTTTCTAAACGTTAACATAAACAGCACAATGATTGCGAGAATTAGTAGACCAATCAGGGTGCTAATAATTGGGGTGGTGTTTGCCGGATAGTCGATATGCTTGATTGGTGTTAGTTGTCTTGCGATTTCACTAATTTGGTAAATTTCTTCTATGTCCAGTTTTGTAAAATTTGAAGTCTTGTGTTGCTTCAAAATTTCAAAATGTCCTATGCCAAACTTCGGTAAAATGAGTGGTTTGCCTTGTTGCAATTTAACGTCATTTATAAATTTCTTGCCGTCCACTTGGATTTCGCACAATTTGGGAATCTTTATTAGGGATGGAAGATTTATTTCTAAATATTGGTCCGATTTGCATTTGGAAAACAGCCTTTCTTGATTTGCAGGAATTATCAACACTTCTTCTTGGGTGACTTGCTTGATGATGGACTCTTCTATAAATATTTCGAGGGCGTGACAGTTTTTCGCTGGATTGCCTTCGAGGAGCCTAAGGGTGCAGTTGTCTTCCACAATGAAGTTTTCGGTGCAATAAAATGTTTCTTCCAGTACCGGGCATTCCTCTTTCTCGAACTGGGCCTTGGAGTTTTTCAGTGCCAAATATCGGTGTTTTGGAATAATAATTTGGTGGGTTTGGATAATTGGATAAAGACGGTAGAAGTCCAGGACTTCGGTTCTTATTATAGGGACGTGTATAGCAAAAACTAATTTAGAGTTTACAAAGGTTACTTGCGTTCCCAAAAATTGGTAGTACGTGAGGAGATTTTTGAATTTCGGAATTTCTGTTTTACTGTATATTTTCTCTAAGTAATTAAGCATCTCTCGGAGTTCATAACTTGATATTATTGAATTATGCAGGGTATTCAATTTCGAGAATACTATAGCATTTTCTATATTGTCTATGAAGGTTATTAAAATTTGACAGTCCAAATTCAATTGAGAGATTGTGCCTTGAAAAGTAATGTAAGTACTGAGGTCATTAATAGTATTCTGAACTGCTGCCTGGAAAGTTTTTAAGTCATTTTCAAGTTTTTCTTGGTTTTTATTTAATATTATTATTGTTTTATTGTAATTAGCAATTAGTTTTTTGGATAAAGAAATCTGTAAATTTATTTCATGCGTTAAGTCTTTCTGATTTTGCTCTAGTACATTAATAGCGTGATCATAACGTTTTCCGTCGTCTGCATCAAGATTGCCAAAAAGCCACTTATTAATTTTGCCTATGCCATTAATTGCGCCTCTTTTATTTCGAATATGAGGGTGCAGATTTTCGAATTTCCGTTGAGTTGTTTGAATTAAATATTCTGATCTGAGTAACATGCCTTCGGCTAAGCCGTGATAGGATATAGGGTTTGTAATATTTACTTTGCTTATACTATCTCTAACTACGAAAAATTGTTTCTTTAAGTTATTTAACTGATTAATAATTACGTTTAAATCTAAGTAATGCAAAAATGTGTGCTTACTATAAACTAATCTAGCATTTCCTAACTGTATTAGGAAGTATAGGGTTGTCAATTGTTTTGATTTTAATATCCTCATCTATACTACGTACTCGTAATATTTGAAGGACCAGGAATAAGGTTAGTAGCCTCATTTCGCTTAGGTTCCTGTAACAAGGAATTAATTTTAGGTTTTCTAGCAATATTTTTATGGTATGTTCCTTTGTCCGTGATTAACTTAATGTCAGTTTCTTCTAGTATTTTAGCCTTTTTAAATTTTGGTAACTTTTTATCTCGAAATTTTGTTTTCAAATATGCAACTTTTTGATTTGCGAAATTTGGAGGAGCATTTCGATTTTCATTGTGTTTGGAAATAATATTTTCTTTGGCATTTTCATTAGCGTCTTTGATTTTTTCATATAATTTGTTGGATGTTTCTTTATGGTCCTGAATGTAGTCTGATACAATAACATGATCATTTAAATCAAAAGGATTGGTATTATTGATGTGACCTTTTATAACTTCGAACGGGGTGAATTTTGTGACACTGTGAATTGCATTATTGTAACCTAATATAGCTCGCTTCATAAGCTGGTTTGAATTGAGATTTTTGTGATCTTCTTTTAAACAACGAAAATCTTCAATTAGAGTGGAATGAAATCGCTCCACTGGGGAGTTTGAATTACTGTTTTTTGGAGTTGTGTAGTGGAGTTCTATACGATGCAATTTACAGAAATTTTCTAGATCTTGATTCTTAAATTCGGTACCACAGTCAGTCGTTATTTTTTGAGGTAAACCGTGGTGTGAGATGAAATTTAAAAGATTTTCCACTACTGATATGCCTGTGACAGAATCCAAATGGTACGCTTGACCGTAGCGTGAAAATGCGTCAATAATAGTCAAATAACTTTCGTTAGCTATTTTAAATGTGTCTACATGAATGTGTTCGAAGGGTTTTGAAGTTGTTGGAGTAAGATTAAATTTAATTACTGGAGGATTTCGGTCGTATTTATTTTTTAAACATGTTTCACAGTTGTTAACATAATATTCGATATCTTGTGCCATTTTCGGCCAATAATATCTTGAAGTTAAAGACATTTTCATTTCGTTTATTCCTCTATGACAGGATTTGCTAATATGATAGTATTCAAGTTTTTGTTTTTGGTCTTCTAACGTTTCTACGTCTGTAAGAAATTTAGTACAGTGAATAAGCTTAAAAGATGAGTTTTTAAATATTTCTTGAACGGTTAGAGCAAAAATTTTGGGTAATGAGGAATGCTGAAAGTAAGCGGCATATATTTGCTTAGGATCTATGTACTCTTTAAGAAGTTGCATAACGTGATATTTGACGTTAATTTTCGGCAACGTTATGTAGAACCTTGAATTTTCAAAAATTACCTTTTTTCGACATTGTACTGAATCGATGTCGCCGTTTGTTATAAACAATTGATTTTTATATGTGTTTAAAGACCGTTCTGTTATGGGTATAGTACAAATAGGGTTTTCTTGAGATGTATGTACTGTTTCTAGATCAGTTTCGTCGTTTTGCTGTGTTGTTACAGGGGGTTTAATTTGGATATCAGAAATTACGTTAACTTTTGGATGATTTTCACCTAATGATTCCAGTATTTCGGAAATAGTATCATTATCCAAATATGGAATTGGTTGGTTTTCGTTTAGTGCTTCTTGAATTACTTGATCGATATCTCCTAGATTATTGTCAATAGAAGAAGTTTCTAAAGGGTTAAAATCAAAATCTGGTGGATTTCTGGAAAGAGCGTCTGCTGCTTGGTTGTTTTTACCTTTTTTATATTTAATAGTATAATCGAACTCCTCTAATTTTAAACGCCACCTAATTAAACGTGAATTTGGTTCTTTGAGCGAAAATAACCATTGTAATGGCTTATGATCTGTTAGAATTACGAATTTTTGACCGAAAAGATATGGTCTAAAATATTTACAACTCCACACGATAGCAAGGAGTTCTTTTTCAATAGTCGAGTAATTTATTTCGGCTGGATTTAGCGTTCTAGATGCATAAGAAATTGGGTGATTATTTTGAGAGAGTACAGCACCCACAGCATAGTTGGATGCGTCTGTCGTCAATTCGAAGGATTTGTCGAAGTCTGGGTAAGCTAATACTGGTTCCGAAGTTAGTATATTTTTACATGTATTGAAACATTCAATAAATTCTTTGGTGTGTTCTACCTTTTGATTTTTCTTAAGACATTGCGTCATTGGCTTGGTTAATTTAGCAAAATTCTGTATAAATTTACGATAATAACCTAACAAGCCGAGAAATGATTTGATTTCTTTTTGTGTACGTGGAATGGGAAATTTTCTGATAGCTTCTATTTTCTTTTTGTTTGGTTTGATGCCATCTGGTGTCACAACATGCCCTAAATATTCTACTTCTTTCTGCAAGAATTCGCATTTATCTAACTGAACTTTTAGTTGTGCTTCGCGTAATTTGGAAAATACTAATTTTAAATTTTGAACATGTTCTTGCAAACTTGTACTAAAAATAATTATGTCGTCCATATAAACCATACATATTTTATTTTGTAGATCTTTCAAAACTTCGTCCATCACTCTCTGAAACGTTGACGGCGCGTTTTTTAATCCATATGGAACCCTTAAATATTCAAAATGTCCGTTTTCGACGTTAAACGCGGTCTTTTCAATAGAACATTTACTCATTTCTATCTGGTGAAACCCGCTAGCTAAATCAAGGGTGCTAAAATATTGAGCTCTACCTAATTTATCCAAAATATCATTAATATTAGGAAGGGGGTACCTATCATCAATTGTTTTTTCGTTAATTTTTGCGATAATCCACGACTAGTCTCCATTTTTGTTTTCCCGATGCGTCCATTTTTTTCGGGACTATCCAAATAGGGGACGACCACGGGCTATAAGATGGCCTAATGATTCCTTTTTCTAACATTTCCTGAATTTGTCGTTGCACTTCTTGTTTATGTACGTATGGATATCTATATGACTTGGTGTGTACTGGTATTTCGTCTGTAGTTTTTATCGCGTGCTTAATTTTAGAAGTAAAAGTTAGTTTATCGCCAGGTTTAAGAAAAATGTCTGAAAATTGGTTACAAAGATTTGTAATAGCAATTTTCTCTTCTTGATTCATATGATCGGTACGTATTAGGTCTTTTATGCTACTTTTGTCAACTTGGGAGTTTGTTGTTTCGCAAGGGTTAGTGAATGATTCGAATTTATAAGTTTCATACAAAGATGGTTCAAAGCGAATTGTTGATAGAGGTTCGTTTAAGGTTACTGAAATTGTTCTTTGCGTTGGATTTTGTATTTCTACGAGTGCATAACCATTTTTAGCATAAGTTAAAACTTGTGGAATGAAAAGTTCATCAATATTACGTGCGTTAACTAAAATTTCTCCATTATACACAGTAACTGGGATATTTTTAATCAATTTCTCTTCGGGATTTACCGAAAACGAAAAATTAACATCAACGGGTTGTCGAAATTTAAACGGAATTTGCACATGCGGCCCTATTAATTTTTTGTTAACTAAATCAATATTAAGATTCATTTGAATAAGATCTTCTAAGCCTATTACTCCGTCAAAATAATCATGAAAATCAAATAAAATGAAATCAATTTCGTGGTCGCTATGGAATTCCGAAAATGCTGGTATCATTGCTTGATATCTAACATTTTTGCTCCCAATAGCTGTTTTTATTACGGTATTAGCGTGATAAATTGTTTGCGGATAAAAATCTTCTACTACAGATGGTTTAATAATTGACCTAGAACTACCTGTATCAATCAATAATTTTAATTTCGGGTTTTTAATTTCTACGTAAGGTAACGCATTATGGGAGGAGATATTTATTTCTGCTAGGTTTGTTTTTGTGATCGGCTGTCCAAGGGAAAATTTTCAGTTTCAGTGGTATCCGATTCAATGTTATTTCCGTAGTATTGTTCATTATTGTAATCGTTTTCGCAATTTTGATACTGCTCCTCTAAAGGATCATTTTGTATCTCATCATAATTAAAAGTTTCTGAATCAAACACATTGCAAGAATCTAAGTTCTCGCTATCGCATTCATTTGCGTGTAATTCTTCAAAAATAAAGTTTGGTCTTTGTTGGTTAGGGTATCTTTGAAAATTTTGGAAATGGTTTTGAGAGTTTTGATTGAAAAACTGCGGTTTATTAAATTGTTGCGTAGGGGATCTTTTCGAAAACGTTGTTGGATGTCTCGATGTCGTTGACATGGGCTCCGGTTTAGGCAATTGGTTTGTTGGAATTTGGTTTGGTCTAAACACATTACGAGGTGGACCAAAAACTTCCCGATTAGTGGGGTATCTTCTAGGAGGTTGTTGTTTGGGTTGAATATTTATAGGCTGATTGGTCCATACTGGCTTTACTGAGACATTTTGGTTTTGCAAATTTTGAGGGACATTAAAGTGCGATTGAAACCCATTCGGTTGAGAGTATGAAGCATTGTTTTGAATGTTCGTTGGGTACACATTTCTATTACTGCCAAAATTAATTTTGAAGTTTTGTTTACTGTTATCGCTTAAACTACCGTGAAGTCTTTCAAAATTCTCAAATTCATTAACGTATGCCATGGCATCTTCTAAAGAAGCTGGCTTTTTTAAATGCATGTTATTTTTTAAAATACCAGTGCAACCTGCAATAAACGTATCAAGTGCAATTTTATCATAATGATTGATTCGGCATAATTTTTCTGATTCACTAAGTTTAACATCGTTGCTTGTTCTTTGTGCAACGTTGCTTCTTAGTAATTGGAGACGGCTACCGAAATTTAGTAAATGTTCACCTTTATACGGCCTATTTCTGGTTAATTCCTGCACTAAGCAATTCAAATCCCTACGGTCCGAAAAACACTGCACTAAAGCCTCTTTTAAACTCGACCAGGTATTCAATTCTACTCTGTTACCTACCATCGCTTCAGCCCTACCAATTAACTTTTCTTGGATGCATTCGAAAATATGTTGATCAAGCTCTGGGTCTTTCAATTTACTATAACTTGCAATTAAACTTTCGCAGCGAGTGATAAATTTATTCAAAGTATCACTGTCGCCATCAAAAGGTTTAATAATTTCTATTTTAGACTTAAAAAGATTCCAGTTCAGTTGAGCCGGTTGGTTTGGTTGATTAGTTTGATTAGTATTCGTCATATTTAATGCTGTATTATTCTCGCTATTAGAATAACCTGCCTCAATTTGAACAATGTCAGAACTTGTTGGATTTTCTTGAAACGTAAGGTTATTTAACTGATCCAACAGCTCGTCAATTTCAATCATAAAGAATATTTTATCGATAATAATTATAATTACTTCTTATTTGTTAAATATTAATCGAACGTTTTATTCAAAAATATCCTCTTAAATACTAAATGGTCTGCAATAGACTGCACATTACCCTATCTTCCCCAAAGTCCTTAAACAGAGGGTCTGGGAAAGGCAAAAAGGAATTTGGCACCTACTTGGTTTGTAGACCTTTGTGTTCCTTTTCCGATCCTTTGCTGCTCACAGAGATGCTGTTCCCGATGTCCTCGAAGGAATGGTTCAGGATCTACGCTGAAGGGGTTGAAACTCCAAAGTCGCGAAAAGTCTCTAATTTTCCGACACGATGCGAAAGAGATTTTCCACAACCGCGCACTATCCTACCGACTGCGCCAGTTAAATGATTAAACCGGAAAAACAGCTTTTTAAAAATAAACTTTATTTCGTAATTACAGGTAAAAGCAAAAACCGTCTTAACTCTGTTACAAACAAGCAAAGAATGAATCTAACATTTTACATAATTCGCAATGTGGCAAATAGATAACGATGAGCTGGGATGTGCCTTATCAGCGTGGCGTCGTGTTCTTGATAAGCAGGTGCATGTAACTTGCATCTCTTCTGTGATATGTTTATTTTTTAAACGCCACGTTACACTGTATTTTTTTTACTAATAAAATTGTAATCTTGGACAAGTAAAGTACAGAATTTGAAATTTGTACATCTATCACAATTTAGGATATAATTTTGTTTTGTAACAGTTCGTTAATTCAACTAATTTATATAAATGCAAAAATGTTTCTAAGGATTGTTCGATACGTGGTCACTGATCAGACAGTGTTTATTGTTATCCACACATAGAACATGCATTGGCAGTTTTGCTGATAGAGGGACACACAGTGCACTGTTTTTGGCGAGAGCTCGGTGCTCACTGTTATAACGACATCAAAATTGTGATAGAACTTTTTACGGAATTTTTAAAAACAAAATAACTACAAAATCGCTGATAACTTGTCTTAACAGAATATGATGCTTAAATGTTGATTATATGCCTTTTAGTTAATGTCGCCCTAGCCCTAACGCCAATGGCCAATATTGGATACGGCATATTATGAAGAAGAATGTGATTGAGTGGAGCGTTCAACAAACCTGGTCTTCCAAGCTTTCGAATTTATTGTCTCATAAAACCACTGTAGCTGTTTGAAACTAGAGAATTGATTTGCATACTTTGACACATTGGTTAATATTAAAATCAACATGCTGTCCCCTGTTTCTATTGTCCTAGCAAAGGGAATTTATAAATTTAAGTGTAAAAAGCAGCTTACACAAAAATGGCCTTGTTGAACATTGAATCCATTGTGGTTGACAACAAATCTCGAAGATAAAACGAGGAATGTTTTAACAAACGGATCTAACGTAAATTCCGGCTCCATGTGGTCTGCGTGAGGCGTGGGCAATGGACGAGCACTATCACTACTGAAACTTTCTCTCGCCAACAATAAGTCAATGTCTGGGGTCAAGACCTTCCACTGGAATCCTCTATTGCAGCTAACTAATTATATAAAGGTGTTATGAAATAATTTACCTTAGTTGAGGTATTTATTACATTAATGTGACACTTTAAGTGACTTGTGTTATTAAGCTGCAGGATGTCGGTTTCTCCATTGTTTTCGACAAGGCGAAACTGTTGTGCAAATTACTTATATAAATCGAGAGCGTGCATTTTATGCTATTGTACTGTTTAACAGTTTTGGCACTTATTTAAATTTGAAAAATAAGATTAGCACAAACACGATGAACAACGAGACAAAGATTCTTACTAGAAACGTGATGAACAACAATGTAATAAGTTGTGGAAAAATTCTATTTCAACAATAAATCCACCAGTAGTGCTCCTCATAAGAAGTAGGTCAATATCCAAGGACTACTTAACGTATTTTTGAAAATGAGTGTTAATGAATAATTAATATTCGCTTCAATGCAAATACACGTCATAAATTAATTACTGCTTCCTCTAATTAATGGGCATTTATAATTATTAGAGCTTTATTTATGGCTTCATATAAACTTTTAATCAGTATCCTAAAACTACATAAGAGCAACCGTGGATTTTAACACGATTATCTCCGGGATTAACGAAATTAGGGAGCTCCCACGCTCCGCATTCCTTGGATAAATTGTTATTCTAGCAAGGATTTTTAACTTTTAGAAGTCATTATTGTGGTTTAACAAACTTTGAATTTACTTTAAATATAAATTAAGGAAAATAAACCATTATTATCAAATATCACTTGCATTAATTTAGTAGCTATTATTATAATTGACGCATCTCGCCTCCAGACTTACAGAAGCAAAAAGTTCTTTTTCCAAACTATAACTATAAGAGACTTCAATGCAGGCAAGTTTGTTCTTATTTTTGATGTTATCCCAATTTCGGCCAGTGCAGGATATGCCAATTATTTTCTCATTCTATATTGAGTCGTGTTCCGCCGTTTGCCGATCCCAATTTTCTTTCGACTCTGCATTGTGCTGGGGTGATTTGAGGCATATCATGTGATCTGGCCGTCTTTCTTGTATAATCAGTCGTTGTGGACGTCTTCCAAAAAGGGCAAATATCTCGTTTTCAGGTGATAGGCAGGCCCATAAGCAGATAACGGATGCTTCCGTCAGTTGAAGAAGCTGCAGGCTGCTTACCAGGTTAGAATTTTAACTTAATTCCCATGTAATAACAGTGCGTAGCTATAAAATTTTCCATAGAATATAAGCCAAACTTCAATATTGAATGAATTTGTATCATTATGCACGGGTCCGGTAGATGTTTAACACTCATCCAGTTTTGCGCTATAACGCTCTAATATAGCTGAACTGGGAAGCAGTTGCAGCCCGTAAAGCCCTCTTTAGGAGGTTGACAGATTTAAAAGAAAAAGTTAATAGGCAAAAAATGTATATTTCAGCGTCCTGCAGGCAAACTCTGGAGGGTTATACACTTACCCTCCAAAGTTTGCCGGTGTTGGACTGGTGCAACCTGTATATTGCTATGACTATTTCCCACATCTCTTATTATCCAATGAAAAGCCATGCTTTTTCAAAATTCAACCAATCGTGTGTTTTTGTAGTGGCAAAAAATCGAAATTTTCCCTTGGGATTTTGTCAGTTTCTTTTGCCACTTGCATCCACGGCAACCACCAAATATGTTGCTTTAATCAAGGTGGTATTTAAGAAACGTCATTTAAACTGTCATTGCGCATCAGTATAAAAGTCAAACTAAACCCATATTTGGGAAATAGTCCACAAAATGTATTTCGGGCTCACAATTTTGCTCGGCAAATGTTTTACTCACGATTTGTTGTTTTTTTGGCAATGCCCCTCGACAAACTAACTTTGACAAATTCCCTCGCCTTCGGCTCGGGAATTTGATCAAGTTAGTTTGTCTTGTGACATTGCCAAAACAAAATACTTTCGTAAAACATTTTTACCGGCAAAAGCATTCGCCCTTAATACATTATTACTGACTATTTCCCACATCTCTTATTATCCAATGAAAAGCCATGCTTTTTCAAAATTCAACCAATCGTGTGTTTTTGTAGTGGCAAAAAATCGAAATTTTCCCTTGGGATTTTGTCAGTTTCTTTTGCCACTTGCATCCACGGCAACCACCAAATATGTTGCTTTAATCAAGGTGGTATTTAAGAAACGTCATTTAAACTGTCATTGCGCATCAGTATAAATGTCAAAATGAACCGATATTTGGGAAATAGTCCACAAAATGTATTTCGGGCTCATGATTTTGCTCGGAAAATGTTTTACTCACGATTTGTTGTTTTTTTGGCAATGCCCCTCGACAAACTAACTTTGACAAATTCCCTCGCCTTCGGCTCGGGAATTTGATCAAGTTAGTTTTTCTTGTGACATTGCCAAAACAAAATACTTTCGTAAAACATTTTTACCGGCAAAAGCATTTGCCCTTAATACATTATTACTGATATAAACTTTAACATGAGTAGATCCAATGCAGCATTGGTGAAACTATAAAAAATTTAACTGCCATCAAGTAAAACACGGGGTGAAGATACTCTTACAAACACTATAAAGCGTTAATACCAGTATCATACATCATCAGGGGTAATATCATAAGTAGTACGCTTATTATCGATGTTTTTTTGATGAATATTATGAGTTATAATTCCAAAGCTGGAAATACGAGTCCGCAGGACACGTTGTATTTTCTTGCAAATTATTGCAATTATAGATTATTAGGCGTACTACTAATTATATTTAGGAAGAGAATATAATGATTAAAAATATGTACCAGAGAGAACGTAATGCCACTTTATTATGTGAGTATCAATGCTCAACACACTTTGTGTTGCTTTTTATGCTTAAAAAGTACGACCTAACCTAAAAAAATCACATGCCAATTCTAAATTAGTTCATTTGAGACGTGAAACAAAACCAAGTAAGCTCGTACCAAATCGAAAATCGTGAGTCGCTATATATTGTCATTATGATAGAGGGTCCTATTGGTCAACGTCCTCAATTTAAGACATGATGATTGGCGGAAAATTTAACGTATTATATAATTATATAATAGTATAGGGTGACCGCCAAAAAGTCGGCATAATATGGATTTTTTTTTGATTTTTCAAAAAAACTTTTCACTACAATAATTTCTTCTTCTTCTTCTTCTTACTATTGGCCAGTGGCGTGTTTTACCACAAAGTGGTTTTACGAGCCCTCTTTACCCTTAGTTGTGTTTTAGTTGTAACCTTCTTTGATTAAGTTAACTCAAGTGTTGTCAAACATGAAGAGAAACTATCTTAAGAATTCGAAACAGAAGTGGGTGTGAAACAGGGGTGTGTGCTTTCGCCAATGTTATTCATAGTAGTTTTAGATGAAGACAAGAAAATTTAAATAGCTTAAATAGAGAAGGCAAAAAAAGTGTGACTGAAAATAAACACAAGTAAAACCAAAGCAATATACTTAAATACAGAAATAAATGAAGAAATAGTTCTAGAAAATCAAGTAATAGAAGAAGTGAAAGAATTCAACTACTTAGGAAGTATAATAGCAGGGAATGATGGAGTTCCAAAAGATGTCGACAAAAGGATAAATGCAGCTAGGGTTGTGTTTATGGCACTGAGCAAGACATGGCGCTCAAATAACCTAACCATACAAACGAAAAGCAAAATATTCAACTCGATGGTAAAGCCCGTCTTACTGTATAGTTCTGAAACCTGGACATTGACCAAAAAAATAGAACAAAAACTGTAAGTCTCTATAAATCGATGCTTAAGGAGCACACTGCAAATCTGGTGACCCAATAAGATAAGCAATGAAGACATGTGGCAACACACGGGAGAGGAGCAAATAGGCACGCAGATAAAGAGAAGAAAGTTTAAATGGCTGGGACACACACTGAGGAAGAAGAGACACGAAATCCATAGGAAAGTATTACAATGGTACCCAGAAGGAAAAAAAGACCAGGATGTCCTAAAGAAACGTGGTTCAAGAAGACGCAGCAGGAGGCCAAGATGTTATTCGCAGAAATGGGCTGGCTGGCAAGGGATAGAAATAAATGGAAGCAATTCACTACCACCACTATGTCCCAAGCGGGAATAATGGGCTTACTACTACTATTACTGCTTTAATCTTAGCCCGGGTAGGTGGTTAGCCAAGTCCGTCGAAAGTGAGGAAGAGTTCACTTATTTAAGGGTTAATGACTAACACAGGTGTTACCGTAGTAGCCGGGGAGCGTACGATTTTTAAAATCCTTCTAGAGTCCGTGGGATTTGAACCCGGGCCGGCTGCTTGAGAGGCGAGAATTTACTGGCGGGGCCATCCGCTCACCTGTCTAAAACCCTATTTAGCCCCTATTATATTTACATCTTTCGATCACCACCTTACTTATATAATAAGATTCAATTTCGCACGGATGTTCACAATTTAAATGTTCGATTCAAGGGTACGCTAACTCCACCGTTGCATAGAACAGAATTTTTTAAACAGTGTTTTTCTTATCAAATAACTAAAATTTACAACAGTGTTAACAGCACATTCAAAAGCTTACCCTTGAATCAATTCAAATTCAAATTTCATACTTTTTTATTAAACAAGAACTGAAATATTTCCAGACTGGTATTAGTAATGTAAATTTATTTTATTTATTATAATTGGGTGCTGATATGTTTGTATGTATATATAGCCATATAATATTAGGTTTAATTTCTTTATTGCCAAGGGTTGAGTGGAAGAACAGCTAACCGAAAGGTAAAATGCTGAACTCCGCCTTGGGATAGCTCCTTTATGTTTTTGTGTATCTTCAATAATTTGTAAGTTACTGTAATATAATGGAGCTAATAAGAGACGATTTATTATTATTATATTTACTTATTTAGAACATGGAGTTTTTCGAAATAGTCAAAATAAAAAGTGCTATTTTTCGGAAATTAAGTAAGATTTCAATGAGACTTTCAATGAGAGTTCATTATTTTTAGCTACCTCAACAATCGCAACGCCAGAAAACACCGAATTTTTTAACTTTAGCTAAACTTTAATTTTTCAATTTTTTAAATATTTTTCAACATTTCACATAGGTACCAAGACTTAATATTAAAATAAATTTTTTTATGTGAAAATTTTAAAGATTTATAATTGGAAAAAATACTATAAAATGTTAATTACTTCTTCAGATTTTTTAGGAATTTTTTAAATTTAAGGAATTTTACAAAAATCCTGTACTTTACAACGGTTTCTGGCTTATATTTATTTTGTAAGTTAATCTATTGCACTAATTATTTATGCCCTTGTAAAGGGTAGCTTTACTTGGGCCTAGGGTCGATTTATTTACACTTTGACTGATTCAAAGAACAACGAGTAACGAAAAATAGATTTATTCAACACTATGTATGAAATAAAATAAATTCACAAAATTATATACAATTAATATTATCGTGTTTGGAGTCGATTCTGGGGTTGGTCTCTTATAGGTGGGCAACCTGACTCGCATGGGCGTACCGCCGAGGTCTTCGTTCCGCACTGGCTTTGATGTTGTTGAATCAGTGTTGGTAGGACTGGAACACCAAAACAAATTAATGACAGCTCGTGCCGGTCTAAATAAACGGGGTGAATTTGGTTTATTTCAATTGATTGTAACTATGAGTTGGATACTTCATGTGGAAATCTCAACACGTGCGTGTTCCTGTGATAACCCGGATGAGAACTTGTCCTCGACTACAGGTCACATTCCAAACAGCTTTAGCGATAATGTACTGAAATGCACGTAAATTTAACTAAACTTTTAGTTTGAGCTTTAATACTTTGCAAGAATTTGACTTATCGCAAACGATCAGAGCAAACCTCCCGAAATATTAATCAGCGCGGTCAGTTCATTCCGATGGTTCCAGACCTGAACTGAACGGGGCTGAGTGTTTCGGTTCACAAGAGAATATAAACATTCAAATAAACATAGTCCGAATACCAGAGATATGCTTATTAGAATGCTAACAGGTACCTGAAGGAAACTAGTTTGAGATTTTGCTCGAACTCTTCAATTATGTTTTCTGGTCTCGGAGTCTCGGAGAAGCGGGGCCTTCCGTGGCAGGCGCCGCGGAAATCGGGGGAAGGCCCGCGCTGGTTTCTAGGAATAATCTCTCTGAGTCCATGGAAGGAATTCAGTTTTATATGTTACAGGCTCTCCGCCGGGCGTCTCACGACGGTAGGGGAAATTGCGCATTCGTAGAACTGTCGTATCATCGGCGCAGACCGATTGACTTGCGCCCTGAGATTCTCATATTGTTGCAAGTGATTGTTGCAAATGCGAAGATTAAGCGCTTTTAATTTGAAATAAAATTCGGTAGCGCTTAATCATGAGCGAAACGTTACACTTTTACAGTTGTCTAAATAAGGGATTTGTTTAAAACATGTAAATTGGATAAAGAAAAATCCCCTCATTTTGTATATTTTCTTTGTTATTTATTGTACAACGCTTCATAAACTAGCTTGTGTTTATTTTTGAGAATTTGGTTGAAGGCAGAGGCATACAAGGCAGATGGTAAATTGTTTTGGCAGCTAAATTTGTGATTATGTTGTGTATAATAACTGGCGCCCATTTGTATAAATTTTATTGAGTTTGTATGTAACCTTAATAACCGTGCCGGTCCTTATGCATGCCATATTTTGCCGAGGGTTAGAGCTAGCTAGGGCTGTGCTACCCCTCGTTTCAAGGGGGCACAAGAGTTAGAAACCCTTTGTTTAAGATCTGTTTATAAACCGAACAACCCTTGTAATTGACAATTAATACATTCGATATAAAGAGTGTTCAAAAACTAGTACGTTTGGAGTTGATTATGACTTGAGAAAACAAGAAACACAGTATGTATTTTCTTAATATTTAACCATGAATTAAAAGCCCAGCAAAGTAAATTTAAGTTATGTACTAAAATGTTATTTATATTTTACACTTACAATCCAATTCATTATAACAGATTCTAAAAATGCTCACCACCGGATTCACTACATTTAAAACCACATTCCTGACTTCATTCACTGCATTTTCTAAAAATTGAGGCATATTATTTATTTCTTCACACTTCTCAATAATTCGTCTTCTTAACCCTTCCAAATTATCAATAGGAGTTTTAAATATTGAATTTTTGATGAAAGCCGAAGAACCTTCTGTGTTTGTGCTAATAAGCCTATTATCAAAAAACTGTCTAATCAACTGTAAGGTTTCAGCTGTACAATGTGGTCTCGCTCTATCTTGCTGTTAATAGCCCTCATGTAATTCGTCATCGTAGAGTTCGTCGTAAATTGGCTGTAAAATTTCCTCTATATATCTTTCTGCATTAATGTTCCCATTACAAAAAATTGGTCCAATTAAACGTCTTGCGCTAGTAGCTGCCAAAACACCAACTTTTTCAGCATGCAGAGGTGCTCAAATTAACTCATGAGGATTCTCAGCGGACCATGTCCGATAATTTTGTGAATTAACAAATCCTTGCTTATAAAGCCAAGCTTCGTCCGTTTGTTGTTAAGCACACGTAATAGTATATTAAGTATTAAAAACGGTTAGGACATTTTATCGATCGAAGACAATTGTCTGAGATCGGTAATTCCTTAACGTTGGTGATGCTTATGAGGTTTTTTGCACGATAGAAATGTATTTTTCTTCAAGCGCCAGTAAAATGTGACATTATACCACAGAATAATATGTTGGTGGCACAGTAAGTCTGTGTCAAATTTGAGGTTAACAGGTTAGGTTTTGCGTCAGTCTGTGTCAAAACTGACGCAAAACCTAACCTGATAACCTCGAATGTTTACTTAACGTTCTAGAACGGTAAACATAACTTACTGATTTTGCAATAAACGCGGTGACTAAGTAAAATAGTTCTATCGTGCAAAAAAAACCATTGTCAAAAACGTAGCCTGTCTGGTATATCATGTGGTAATAGTTCACCAACTACTCTTCAACAATAGAGGTACACGTGGATATCTTTGCGTAAGATTCCATGACAAGTCCCCACAGAGAGATTTGCGACAAGTGACGGACAGAAGTGAGGGGCTCATTCTGAACTATCTCAGTTACTTCGGCAATAACTTCATCTGTACGATTTTTTTGGTGGCCCACCACCTTTTGTTACAACAGTACCACTCTCACGAAACCTCGCTACACATCTGATTAATGTTTATACAAATTGTTGATGTACAAAAACATCATTTGTATACTTATTATGGAATTCTTCGATTCAGTTTTCGTCTGAATAGGTCCAAACTCCTCCAACTTTTGTTGTATTACGAAAGTAACTTTCTCTTATAAAAAGTTTTTGTTCTAAAGAAAAAACCATTTCGTAATGTGCACTGGCCAACGGATTTATACCTAAAAGGAATCATTTTGGAAATGCAATTTTTAGCGAATACAATAATTACTTACACAGAAGACAGAACGAACTTTATTATAACCTTAAAACATCAAATAAAGTAATGGAATGATCAGCTGGTTGAGTGGCTATTGAACCGACATATGGCTACCAACGTTCTACCGAATCAGCGCCAACTCCAAACGTGGTAATTTTTGGGACACCCGTTACGTTCTTTACGAAGGCCTTGTTCGGTGGCATGATCACCGGCGTACTTACCATAACGTGGGCTATAGTAATAGTACTTTATGTAACTACTCCTCAAAGCAAGGCGTTAGGGGGCGAGTCGTAATGTTTCCGGACGAGGCGGAGCGAAGCGCAGCCGAGTCCGTAATATGAAGATGAGTCCTCTAAAGGCATTTGAGGACGTGTTGCATACAACGTTTTTTTGTATTAGCTCTCCAAACATTATAATATGAAGTTTCAATTACCATTAACGCGGCATTATACTAGGAGGCCGCGCGAAAATGTATTTTTCGCTCCCCAAACTGGTTACTTTGGAAACTGCCTAGGATCCTCAAAATGGCCATTTAGAGGCCTTGTACTTAAAGTCGTCATGGCAACTAATGTTTGAGTCCGCTAAAATGTTGCCATGACGACTTTAAGTATAAGGCCTCTAAATGGCCATTTTGAGGATCCTAGACAGTTTCCAAAGTAACCAGTTTGGGGAGCGAATACAAAAAATGTATTTTTTGTGTGACCGTATCGTTGGCACTTAATACACTGAGACATTTTCCTTTTAGGTTGCGGAGATTCGAGTTTGAGTGCGGAATTTAGTAGGTCTGTGGTATTATAAATATCTTTGTTATTAGGTTACACTTAGTTCAGTGTTAAATAGTCTCTTTCCAGGATACCAGAGATGTTGACGACTTTATGTTCTTGGTCTTGGATATCTAATTCGCTGTCTTTTGAAAAGCAGATTGCAAGGAATAACGCTTTATTTTAAAGATACGGTACTCCTCCAATAGAACGATTGTTTAAATTGCTGTTTCCAATAAAATTCCCCAGCTAAAATGCGGAAGTCATCCCAGCAATTATAAAAACACTTTCACTGATGACACATGTGCGTATTGTCTCATTGTGTTGACTTTCGTTGTATTTCCGACTGCTCGCGCTTGGCCTAACAAGTTGCTCGATTATGCCAATGATTCACCTGCAGCGTATTTTACGTGTACTTTCACTGATTCACTCTTAGGAAAGGCTCAGTCCATCGTCAAGCATTGAAATTAGTGTCTAGAAAACAACCAAAGGCGAACAGGCAGCTGCAGAAGAACAAAAAGATGTAGCGGAAGTAAATCGTTTGATAAAATAAAATCGATCATACAATTAGAAATAGATCAAGATCGCAAGAAAGCTAGTTCTAATTGTAGGTGATATCGGTTAGCCAATCGGCCTGCTAAGTTCTTACGGCCATTTTTAGGAATAAATTATAGCACTGTTGGCATTTATACGATCGTAAGCGCTTTATATGGGCTTTAACGCTTGTACTACTCGAATTACTCAACTTTAATCGCTGCTGGTTATAATAAAGTTGTATAAAAAATGGGTAATAAAACGAAAAATGCACACGCCAATGATTTTTAAGATGAAGATTAAAAATGTAGGTAAGTATGCGCGGCAGGAAGTAGAACGACGTATTAATTATAAAAAAGAAAATATCGCAATTGTAATTAACTCCCAAGAATGGTTAATTGCACTAAACACTTTGCAAGTAAGAGTTTCTATCGCTTCAGCTCAAGGGATTAATATAATGTGGGGTTTTGTTAAAGCCCTTGTGTATCTTTTATTATTTACATAATTTGCTTTGAACTGAAGCAATTAGTGCCACTAAAGTTAGCTTATCTAACTTAACTCATAAATGAGTGTTAATAATTTTAAGACCAACTTTTACTTGTTTCATGTAGTCGACAAATATGAATAAATAAACGAATGATAATTAGCATATACGGATCTCCCATTAACTATAACTTCTAATATCGAAATAATTTATTATCATACAATTATAGCTTTAAAAGCAGATACATTTCGCGTAATAACTTTTAGGAACATATAAAAATATGCTACTTGATTCTGTTCGAATTTGCGGTTTATTTTAATTTACGCTAGTTTAATTTTTGCAGTAAAGATGAACTGTTTTTTTCAAATTAGCAAATTAAAATAATGTTACAACTTTCGAAAAAAAAATGTACTTAATTAAGTCCAAGTCCAAGTTAGTGTTTCATTGTGGTTGCCAAATCATACTGAAACACATTAAAGGGGACCTTGCTTACCTATTTATTGGTGCCAGGAACCACGAACGACTTGGACTTGTACGTACTTCGACACGAAGTATTGAAGTTCCCTCATATCGAAAACCACTCTGAATCAAATATCTCTAAAATTTCGTGTCAAGCGACTAATGAACCCACTATACCAAATCTCCATCTCGGCTGTGCGAATCTTTCGGTGAAGACCCCAGCCCACTAGATCCTTCTCTCGTATTGGGGGTGCCTAAACGTGCTGTGCGTTGTATGTATGTTCGTATGTTCGATTCCGGTCACCAGGAGCCTTCCTGAAGTCTTGGATCTTTTTCATACGATAGGTCGTCCGAAAATGAATTCAACTTTTGAAATATGGTCGAAGGCGAAAATCCAAAGATATGGAACTTTATGACCTTTTTCATACAACATTAAAACCGACATATAAATAAAAATCAAAGTCTTGATATACCGCCATCAATTCAAAAATGACCGTTAACCTATTCTAAGTTCTCACATGTGACCCACGTGCCATTGGTGTGGTCCACGTGTCATGGGTGTGACCCACGTGCCATGAGCCAAACAATAGTTGCCAGCCCTCAAAATGTCCGTATACGTCTGCGTGTTGTTATTTTCCTTAATAATGATCACATGTAAATATATACGGCAAATCCACTGATGACGATGATGATGATTACAATTTTTTTTAATTTAATGAAGCTTGTTCAAAAGTCTTTTTGTCATAACGGTTTCTTAAGAATGGCACACAACACATACAAAGTTGAATTGATTAGATTTGCCAATTTTTAGTATTTAAGTTAATTTCATGAATTATTTTTTTTTGTTGAAAGTTGATTGGAATGAAATAATTAATAAATTTGTTTTGGTTAAGTATTAAAATAAATTTGCGTTTTTTATTTTTTACATGATATAACGAACAGCATTTGTTTACAGCATTCAACTGATTTCTTAAATACACTCATTAATAACACATTCAATTTGATAATAAACGCGAAGATAAGGTGAAGTATTTTTGGAAAGCACCGAAGAGCGCTTATCAATAGTTTTTATAAGAATAGACTGATTCATAACATTGAACTGTGAAACGGAGTAAAGTGCGTATTGACAATTTTTATGATACATAACTGGTTTATAACATTTCATTGTACTAGCGAAACGGAGGGAAGCTGAGTGTCCAAGTATTCTTCGATAGGAAAGCACTGAAAGGCGCTTTTTGGGGGGGGGGGGAGGGGGGTACCGTATATTCTTTAATTTGGGAACCATTTTATTTACGAGGTGCGGCAGTCACTGCGTTCCAACTCTCTAAAGCCATATCCAGAAAAACATATTTTCTTACCTTTGTGCTACGGTTGTTACTTCTTACACTTTTAAATTCTTGCAGTTAAAATTTTTACCAATTTAATTTACTTATTGCATTTTACCTACACTTTTCTCCTATTAGTTTTTAGAAGCAATGTGAATGAAAAAAGCGAAAATATCTGGAAATAAAGAGATAACTAAGGGCAGATCAATGTTTAAGACACAAGTTATAAAAATTGCCGTTAATAATTTGAAAACTGTTTTAATCTACGTTAGGCGCAATGTTGAATACTTTCCGTTACTTAGGTAATGCGGATGCGCGGTGTTAATTCCTTTCAGGCTACTTCAAGGGCCCAGAAACCATAGCTATGGCAAGGTTGAGCTTCAAGTTGGCAGGGCCCCCGTAAGGGCTACTGGCGCCTGTGTGCAAAAAGGGATTTTGGCGCCTCTTAAGGCATTTTGGATCATGTTTTTTTATTTATTTTTTTGAAGGGAGGTAGGTAGGTAGGTGCTTGAAATAAAGCAAAAAACTGAACTTTAGAAGTCATATTTATTTGTAGAGTAAAATATCAAAATGAAACAAACAGAATAAAATCATAACAAAATAAATTAAAATAATTCTTGTTCACACCCATTTTAAAGCATTTACTTAACTAATGGGGTACAGACACGTTGCTTATAAATAATAGAAAATAACCCAAAACTAAAAATCACATTTTTTTAGGAACAAATAACAGAAATATTGCCTAATGTCTACATATATATAAGTACTACTTTCTACTTATACTTAGATATTTTAAAAAATATGCAGATACTTCTGATAACAAATACCTAGGTAACTTCGTTATAAAATCAAAATGATAGCTAGGTACAATAGAAAAATAAAAAATAGCTATTGTAGTAGCGATATTTTCCGAGACTTTGTTATTGCAAATTCATTAATTACATCGCTAAAATGTATACCATCAAACATTTCTTGTTCAATTGCTAATATTGCTAGCCCAGACAAACTTTCTTGAAGCATTGTCGATCTTAAATATTTTTTAATGATTTTTAACGTTGAAAAAGATCGCTCGCCAGAAGCTACAGATACAGGCAATGTCAGAAGAATTCTTAGTGAAATGCTTACGTTTGGAAGGGTTGAGATTAAATTGTTTTCAAATATATATTGTAAAATACTTAAGAGGTCAGAATCATCAAGTAATGAAAACAACCTATTAACTCTTTAATTTCATTAAACAAATCATTGGAGTCTATATCCTTATTATCCTGATCTGTCAGTCGTTCTTCAAGAACAGAACAACGTTATAAAAGATAGCTGTTACTTAATTTGAATATGTCGCTAAAAAATCCGAAAATATTATCATACTCATTTAATAAGTCAAATCGGTTTTTTAGAGAACTTAAAGTTTGATCTATAATTTTTAAGAAAAAACTAATTTTAAAGGCGGTTTTTGGATCATGAGTTGTCTCATCTCGGTGTTCATAGTCAAACAGTTTTGGATTAAATTTCCTCCTGACTGTTGGTAACGGTGGAAAGTCTTCTTCAATTTTGAGAGAGAGTGCTACCTCTTTCGCTTGTACAAGAATTTCTTGATATGATTGGTCAGATCTATATTGCTGGAAGTGATCAACTAAATTTTTTAGGTAGGTTTGGCATACTTTAATATTAATTGTAGCACTTTGGATTTGTTTGCTGACAATATTTATATGTAATAAAACGTCATGCCAAATAATAATTCCACAAATAAATTGAAAATTTTGTACAGACATTAAGAGGGAACTCGCTTTATGTCTTGCTTCAATGTGAAAGGAATTATCTTCAGCTACTTCTAGAAGACTTTCGCAAACCTTAATTAAATAAAGTTTAAGGGGCTTTATTGCATCAATTCTGCTGAACCATCTTGTCTCACTTAGAGGCTTTAAACTTAACCCGGGGACATTTTTCTCATAACATCCCACCTTTTTGTGGATGACGAAAAAAAATTATATAACTCTTGCACAAGATTAAAAAAGTTTATTGTAGCATCTGACACCTTAGAAGCGTCATTTACTGTTAGGCTCAAAGTATGAGCCGCACAAGGTACAAAAAGGGCTCTCGGATTCGCATCAAGAATGCGTTTTTGAAGCCCACCATGCTTTCCCTTCATGTTTGCCCCATTATCATAACCTTGTCCCCTAATATTTTTTATATCTAAATTTAATTTTTTCAAAATTTCTGTCACAAATTCTATATATCCCTTCCCCTGTAGAGTCCAGTATTGGATTAAACGCAATAAAACTTTTCTTAACTTCAACCTTTTTTGAAGTGGTGTTAAGGATAACATACCTCAGAACAAGACTAATTTGCTCAGTATGACTAGTGTCTGGTGTACAATCTAATATTATTGAAAAATATTTTGAACTGCGAACCATTTCTAAAATATTATTTCTTACTTTAGACGACAATAATTCAATTATTTCATTCTGTATTTGCACGCCTAAATATTGAGTCATTTTAACAGATTTTTTTTTGGGAGTTACACACTCGGCTAACGTGCTGTCTCATCACTGTATCAAAAGAGGCAATCATCTCAACAGCTTTTAGAAAATTTCCATTATCATGTTCGAAAAATAATTTAGAAGAACCTTGAAATGCCAAGCATTGTGTAGATAAATACTTAACAATCGCAATAATTCTTTCCAACACGTCGCGCCAATATTTTTTTCCGTTTCTAAAATCCGCAGGTGATGAGCATTAACAGTCGTAGATGTCTACAACATTTTTTTTTAAATTTACCCAAGTGTTCATATAACTGTTGTGTAAAATTGACGTTTCGTGTCTCTTCATTAGCAAAGACAAGTGTTGCCAATCAGATACTCCATTTGTATCACAAAAAGTGTTAGGAGTTTTACAAAACAACTTACAAGCCAAGTTCTTTCGACTTTTTCTCCATTTGCTAGACCTTTTACAAAGTATTTGCACGAAAACTTTCTCTTATCTTTATTACTAGGAAAGCTAAAACTGATGTCTATCAAGGGCGGACCACGTTTAACCAATATTCTAGCTATCTCATTGGTGATTCTTTCGGGCCACAAATCGGGGTCGGACGGAATTATATCGACATTAGCCTCATTAAAGCCTTCATCGAAAGTGTCACTTGCAGCAGGTATTTCGGTAGCTGACATTACCGAACTTCTTACACAAGCTGAATTACCTGAAGTGGATTGTTCAAGTGTTGTAGACGAGGATGGTGTCATCGCTTCATCGGGCTCTGCATCAGTAGAAGCTGTTTTGCTGCTACAACCGCCGCCACTTGTTGCAGGACCTGATGTTACCGTGGTCGCCTCTGTTAAAATGTTAAATGGTCCACTCACGGTTACTGATATTACGGATTTAGAATCTTGAGATTTGGTCGCATCGATAGTCTCCGTGGAATATTGATTGTTTTGCAAGAAGTGCTTTAAAGATCCAACCATTTTTTCCCTTTCTTGTAGTCTCAGTTTCTTTTGCTCGCGAAACTTCGCACCTGAAGGTCTCTTTCTTTTATCCTGAAAAAACAAATAAATAATTAGTACTCATGGGAATTAGGAATTAACTTCTAAAGTAAGCACAATAATAAGCACCAAGTTTGCATATTTGAGTAAAAAGCAATTTGTTCGAGCCCTTTCAGCTTAAACCCTTTCAAAAATAAAGGCAGAAAAAATATTAAACTAATTTGATCTTATAGCCCTTAAAAAATCCTACAAAATGGTTTTTTAAAAAGATCGATAGCATAAAAACTAAGCGAGTTATGGATAAAAAACCAATTACTTTTTTAAACTCGTACATGACATTTCAATTAATAAAAAGATATTTGGGTAAAAAAAAATAATTATAACCAGTATCCTATAAAGGGTTAATGTTGATAGTATAAAGTAGGGAACACTTACCATTTTATAAAAAATCAAACCGTTGAAATTGCAGTCAGCAGGGATTCAGCACTTAATTTTTTAGAAAAAAAAGTAGTAAAAAAAATATTATACAACACAACACTTGACAAAATAAAAATAACTTTAAATGTAAAAATTAATAGGATTACTTGTTTTTATGCACTTGTTGCACGGTCCAGTGAACTAACCGGTTTAAAAACGCCTCTGGCGATACATCGCTTTTATAGCGCTCCAGGCATTATTCATGTCTGAATAGGAAAAATCAAGAAACTACCGCCTGACATGTTCTCGCAACATAGGAATCGGCAGTAACTGGATGATATACTAATAAAATTTCGTGTGTATTTATACCTAATCCTATTTAATTTCTCAACTTTTACTTTAAAATTAATTTTTGTTTTTTGTTTTTTTTGCAATTTTTTTTGGACCCTGGGTTTTGGCGCCCCTAAAGGATGGCGCCCGTGTGCATTGCACACTTTGCACATATGGTAGCGGGAGCCCTGCAAGTTGGTCCATAAGGGGTACAACAAAGACAGGCGATATTTTAAACAACGTTTAAATTGTTTAATATGTACGTAGCTGTAGAAGTTTGCAAGTTGTTGAAATTTTTCATAGTTAGGAGTCCCAAGTTGAAATAACAGTATCAGGTATATAGAACGAAGCAACATTAGGCGTCAGATTTGAAGGAAGTTGAGCTCTTGTTGCAGAATGAGCAAAAATCAGGTCAATGCGACAGCACATCGGAGTGGAGTAAAAATGTCACCACAGGGGTTTTAGAGTGCTTTGTTCCTAAAAACAATATTAGTTTTAAGTTGTATATTACAGCTTTTGTGTAATTTTTAATATTACATTGTGTTTATTCTATTTTCTTTTGTTTTTCTCGATTTTCAATTTTTTGTAACTATAATACTTGAATTTAGTCAACTATACGGATGGTTATTAACAATGGAATAACACCCCTGTGGGCAATCAGCAACGACTATAAACACGGGTACTTCAGAGAATGATTAGCTTTCCAGTTTCAGCAGTGTTAAATAAACCCACACAAGTCTTTAGAATTTCAAATTCAACTGTGTCTTGATAAATAAATCTGAGGTTAACGATTGTTTTGAGTATTATTTCATTAAACCAAGGAAGCTGTCAACTATTTAAAGGTCAACTTGACCTTATTTTGGCTTTAGCAAGTAGATTCAAGGACAGCATTGGCGTGACCTCTTCAGAGGAATCGAGCATTGCTGTCCAGTCTCCGGAAGGCATTAACAACAGGTGGGAGTTATATTGTATTCTTATGTTTAGCTCGCAATAAAGGTTTGTAAACGTTTGTCCTTACCAAACTATACAATTTGACTCGGTGAGGCTTAAAAATTTTGCTGTCATATCAAATTCTACTCGTTATAACCAGTCCTTAGGACATTGTGATCAGCACTGACGAATTGCCCTTAGTTTATTTGTTTGAAATAGAGTTTCACTTTAGTGCATATTCTTGTTATCAATGTACTGTGGGCATGCTAGTATTAAACCCTGTACGTTTATCAATTTAAACAATATAAATTCACTCACTCTTTGTTAAGGTTTAGTATCATATTGTATTTGTTTGAAACAGCCAACTTAAGACTGTAATTTAAATTCATTATAAGCATATACGAGCAGCGTTCAAATTTAAACGATAATTTAATATTTATTCAAAAACAAACGCAAGGAGTCTAATGTATATCATGTCATTATTCTACTCAGCCTTCCCCTCTTTTAATAAACTGGTGCCATCTTTCCGGAAGTTTCGGTATTCCACGAGAAAAAAATTCTTTTGGGTGCTATCGCACCCATTTCGGAACAATTTCGATGGCTTCTTCATTACAATGAGATATTTTTCTCCTAGAAACTGTTTTAAGGGTCCAAACAAATAAGAAACTGATAGAAAAAGGTCCGAAATATATGGTAAATAGGACTGCATGATCCAATTAAATTTTTGGATCGTAGTTTGTTTAGACTACGCTCAGAAGTCTTTGGTTGTTATCCTCATTTTTCGCTAATACCTAGAGCTGCATCATTCGTATAATCCAAAATTTGTATTTCTCCTTTATTGCTTCTAAGTATATCTGTTCCTAGCTATGTTGATCTTTTTTATTCTGCTGCATTCTTAAATTAAATGGGAGTGAACTCAGGCTGTCTCTTTGGCGAACATTAGTATTCAGTTGAATTTCTTGTGTTAATTCTCTATGCATTCTTAGCCATGTTCTAGTATTGGCGTTGAGTTATTTTAATATTTAATCTTTGATGCTACCTGTATCTCTTGCAAGATTTCCACGTGATTGAATGCTTTAGTCAGGTCCACAAAACATAAAGGCCTTATTAAACTCTTACGCTTTTCAACTACTTTTCTCATTGTGAATAATGCATCTATTTGCTGAACTCATTTTGTTCTTCTTCTATTTTATACTTTTCGTATATATTTCACTTACACTTTAATTCTGTTCTAATTTCTTGTCGTCTTTTATATCAAGACATCATGTTCCAGCCCTTCTAATGCTGCTGCTTTTTTCCCAGTATTTTTTCCCTTACTTTTGCATTGGTTTTAATTTGTTAATTCACTATTCCTACATCTATCCTAGACAGTTTATATTGATTCCTATTCATGCTAGTTCTAGGTGATGTTTTCCGAAAGGCGTAGGGGTATATATTTCTTCCATTGAATCATATTCGGTTTTCGTGCCTTTGTTTTCAGTTGGTTCTTTGAACTTGGTTGCCAACGAGAAAATAGCTTTGTGGTTTGAAAATGACAAGAGTTGAGAGAGAAATCGATAGGGTAGATGAATGCGGAGAGATCTGGCCCAAAATCTAGATTGTTTTCTGTTATAAAATTTAATTGAAAAGAAAGAAAAATTTCTTGCTCTGCATCACTACATGTACTTAGCTAAAAGGTCAATCTATAGAAAAAGTAGTCATTTATAAACTTTTCTTTTGTTTATTTGACGGTTTGAAGAACAAAATATACGTGCATATTATACATACATAATAGGCCCTCTTCTTCCTTTCGGTGCTGAGATTGTGAGTATTATTCTCGTTCTCCATGATGTCTTCATAGATATTTCAAAGCTAACCCATCCCCGGCCAATGTTTTAGCCTATTCCCACTCCATTCCCTTTTCTTCGATTATTTCTTTTATTCGCCGCATCCATGTTTTCTTTGGTCTGCCGCGGCTTCTTCTACCTGTTGGTTTCATCTCAAGGGATGGTTTTTGGTGCTTTTTTCATTCTTGTTACACATCTGCGGCTGCTGGCCCAGTGATTTCACCTACATATGTTTACGGAATATTTTGTTTCTAATTCTATCTTGTTCATTTTCTTCAATTTTTCTCAAGAAACAAATTTCCATTGCTTGCTGTCTACTTTTATATTTGTTTGTCAGAGTCCATCATTTACATGCATATATTAATGGTGGCATATACAGTTTTATATACAGCTACTTTGAATTTTGTCACACCTCCGTTTTGTTTAAAAAATGTGTTTGTGCAGTGAATAGCTTTCCAACGGGGCCTATGATTTCGTTTATTTCATGTTCGATACTTTTGTTCTGTTTTATATAGCTTCTCAGCTATCTCATTATTTACTAGTTCAAGTGGTGTATTGTTTATATAGATAGAGATATAGACTTTTCCATTCAATCATCTTTCGTTTACGTGCATTTGTCGTCTGTTGGCTTCTGAGCTTGGCAACAGTTGGTAGCTAACATCGTCCGCTGATAAAATGCAATTTTAAGAGAAACATCGGAAAATTGCTTTGGGGTCTAAAAATAACAAGAGTTAAGAGAGAAACCGATAGAATACATAAATGTGCAGGGATCTGACCCAAAATGCAGTTCAATCAAAAGAAAAAAAAATTGGTTGCTCTGTTTCACGTTATGTGTTTAGCTAAATGTTTATTTTATAGAAAAATTAATATATTTATTAATTTTTCTCTTGTTTATATGACGGCCTGAAAAGCAAAACAACGTTTACTTACTTATATATTTCTAGTCAAATGGTACATTTAATTAATTGACAATGACATAAAGCCGTAAATAAAAAAATACCTATTTACAATAACGCAAGGTCATAATTTTATCGACAATTTTGACCGCAGAGGTATGAATTCTGCAATTATAATTATTATTAGTAGGAAATACTGTTAGTAACATTCGGTATGGGAATTCAACATAATTTTACCTGTATTAATTTGAAATGGCAGTTGAGAATCGCCAGGAGTGTTATAGATAATCCTCATATGTGATCGTCATCGCGATAATTATATCAAACACTAGATTTTTATTGTTTCAAACTGGCATAAGTTATACTGAAATACTGATATTACTAAATTATTTTAAAAAGTGGTCGGTAAGTTTTCAAATAATTATTATTTACTGAAGTTTTTCGCAGATAGTTACACACAAATAAGTAGAGAATTAAAATTATGCAACTTTCAAGGCTGAACCTGTCCAAAGCGGAGTTTTTGATCGCAAGAAAAGAAATGCCGCAGATGTTTTGCGATGATTAAATGCACTATTGTAAAAGTGTATTTATTAATCAGTCTCGTAATGTTATTGGACCGTACGTGTTTAACTAATTATTACGAACAGTGATATAGTTGACATGATTTAAGTGCATGGTGAAGTTAGTGATTTAAATCCATTTGTTTTTTATCGAGGCACATGAAAACAACTTATTTAAGCAGCCTCTGTAATCTCAATTCAAAATTTGGAAGAAAGGGTGGAAATGTGGCTCAAAAAATTCGGCAGCAACCATTCTTATTTGCAAATGTTAGATCTTCAATGCAGAGTCGATCTCGCGCTGGTGGCAAATGAACAAGAGGATTTCGAACATTTTTTGTAAGACTGAACAAGAACATTAATGTGTAGATAAGTGATTTAATAGGAGGAATACTTTTTCCTGTTCGGTGAGTGTTTTTATCAGTAATTTAATGAGGCGGCAGGACAGACTGATATAGTATAATAATACAAATACTATATTTGCATTTAAAAAACTTAGGTTATATTACCTTATACCATGCTGAATATTTTTCCACCATGTATGATAAAAACAGACTGATACGTAATTGCGTATTGCTTATATGAGTGCGAACTTTTCCATTCTTGTAGGGCATTAAAGTCAAATTAAGTTTATGAGAGTGATGTTTGTACAGCGAAATTATACTTTACATGAGAAAGTTTGTTGCCTGGTTGCAGTTAAAAACTGTATACCTTGTTGATGTTTAAATTCAAATATTTTACTGCTTTATTATCAGGCATCAGAGTTTAATGCCTTTATAAACGACTTAAAGTTTTAGTATCTACATTTGATAGAATTTATTATGGCAGATCATTCAAAATTATGGCTTAATGGAGTTTTTATTGACATTATTTGCAGTTATATTGTTTGATATTACTAACTATAAATTAGCAAAACCAGTTAGCTTCATAGATATATTAAGCGACAGTAACTGGCATATAATAAATTATTCAATATACAATATTATTTATCCCGATACTAAGTTTAAAAATCAATGCTTTTCACAATCTATAAAATATTTTATTTCTAAAGGTCTTGTTAATCCTGTGCTTTAATGAATGTAATATAATGCTGGTATAAATATTATGGCAAAAAAATCTTGATTAAGAAAACTAACGTATATATCAGTCAATTGTGTAGGTACAAAGTATACAACAAATGCATGTCGAAAATGACACAACTATTTGGAAAATGAAAAATTAGTTATTGGCAGTTCTGTTATCAGCTATATTTTACCAAGGGCAGTGATAATTACCCGCAATAATTTTGACAAATAACAATCCGAAATAATCCGAGGCGAAGCCGAGGGTTATTTTTAAAGGTAACGCACTTGAGGGATATTATTTGTCAAAATTATTGGGAGTAATGCCCTTGTTAAATTCGCGAAGATAAGTTCTTAAATAAATTAATAATTTTTACCCAAGCGAGAAGCCACTTTTCTGACAACTTGATTTGACACTTCATTATAATAATAATAATATGTTGGTGGCACTGTAAGTCTATGTCAAATTCGAGGTTATCAGGTTAGGTTTTGCGTCAGTTTTGACACAGACTGCCGCAAAACCTAACCTGCTAACCTCGAATTTGACTTCGATTTACAGTGACACCAACTTGTCATAGGATACTACTGAATTTTAATTAGGTAGTTTCCATGGTGATTGAAAATCACCCTAGCGTCGTTTTCACTTCAAGTGTGATCTGATTTGTCAAACTGACTCACGCGATTAAAAATAATCAAATTGGATTGGCCTGCAATATATGGAAGAACTTATCGCTGATATATTCTGTCGCTATAAATTATTTCCTACGACCTAGCTATGAAAACAATATGCTATCGGGACATCTTTCTTAAGTCAAGTTTCTGTGTCATTTTATAGTGTCATCTTGAAGTTTGGTTCCAATCGCTTACCATATGCCATTTTTATGTCAATTTAAAGAAGTGAACATCAGTGATTTGAAACTTGCACACAGAAAGAAGACGGTGGCCCGAAGAAGATTAATCAGAGAATGGTGGCAGTGCATGGAGAAAATAGCCCGTCCTATTTCCAAGTCAAATAATGATGCAAGCAGTTCAAATGAGGCAAGAAATCCCTAAGTGTGGAAGACGTTTGGAAGCACGAACTGAAAAATTCATCAACAAAGTTGAAGATTTGGTGTTAACTGACCGCCGAGTAAAAGTTTAAGTTATTGCTAATTTCAGAAACGAGTGTTTTTAAAATTCTACACGAAGATTTGGGAATGATCAAAATGTCAGCACGATTGATTCCCAAGCTGGTCAGTCCTGAACAGAAACTTTGCAGACGACAAATTTGCGAGAATTTGACTGCTTTATCCCAAGATGAAAATGTCTATAGAATTGTAACTGGAGATGAGACCAGGGTACACCACTCGGACCCTCTCACGAAACAAGAGTCCATGCGATGGATTCATAAAGGTTCCTATTTACTCAAGAAGACAAAGACGCAATTTTCTGTGGGAAAAGTGATGGCCACAGTTTTCTGAGACGCGGAGGAGATTCTCTTAATTGAGTATATGCCAAAAGGGACTACAATAACTGGGAATGTCTACAAAGACACAATTAAAAACTTGAAACACGAAAAAGAACCCACAATCATGCTCAGGAAAGTCTGCTTCTGCACGGCAATTGCAGAGTGCATAAAGCACAAATTGTTCAAGCAGTAGTCAATGAATGCGGCTTTGAGGAATTACAACATCCACCTTACAGTCCCAATCTCGCCCCAATGACTATGATCTCTTCCAATACTCAAAAGACATTTGAGAGGTCGCCGCTTTGAATCTAATGACGACTTGAAAAACGCTGTGGAGTCGTATTTTACAGAATTACCAAAATAATATTTTTTTCGAAGGCATAGCGGTATTAGAACAACCTTAGAAGACGAGTGTTAGTGTTAATGGTTCTTACTTTCAAAAATAATATTGTGTTTGTTCTCTAACTCATTGTTTTCATATCTAGGTAACGGGTGTCTCAGAATGAATTGCGTTTTGAAAAAAAATATAGCTCGTTTGTTATTAAAACTTTTAATCAATTAAACTCAGGAATACAATTAATAACTCTTGGAAATTAAACCTTAAAAATAATATCATCTAAATGTTGCCCTTGGCGTCTTATGCACTTCTCTAAACAGTGTCTTGCATTTATTAGAACTTGTCGGCACAGTGCTTCGGGAATTGCTGTAGGCTTCATTTCGGATGGATCTCCGATGTGCATGAAGACAAGAATTGACTGCGTAACCACTTTCTTCAAATTTGCGAATCCAATGTTTAATCAAATTGGCGGATGGGCTTTGATAAACATATTGTAAGTGCTGGTCCCGAAACATCTTTGCACTTGCACATAAGAATGAGCATCTTCATAAAATGCTCGTATACAAAAAGCACGCTGTTCTCCACTAAAACGCTCCATTTGGACAGAAACTCCAAAAGACATTAATCGGAATTCCGACGCTAAAAAATTTCTGACACTGATAGTTTCCCCTAAATGTTAAAAACAAATCGAAATTCATTCTGAGACAGCCTTTAGATAATATAAAAAAAAACTCCGCTCGCATATTGGATGTCCGATTGTCACAGTTGTTAATGAGCTGTTTGGGTACTGTAAAATAGTGATTAGACAAATTAAAAAAAAAGTAATCAGGCTATTTTTACGTTAAGTGACATTTATGTAAGCCTTATATTACTGCGCAAATGTTGAAGGAATGAGAAAATGAGAACCACAGGTGACAGATTGGTGAAGGTAGCACAAGTCAATTAACTAAAGGAAGGGAAGACGACGGAATAAAAAGTGAATTTAATTTTAAAACCATCTATTTATTGTATGTATGTATATATGTATAATCGTTAATCTCTTGTTACCTTAGCGGTGTAGAGGCTGGTGCTGTGTACGCTATCATCTGGCGGTGTAGTGCTCAACCTGCCCCGAGTTACGAGATACAAAGTTGGAGCGCGTTTTTCGTGCTTGCGTAGCAACCATTGTGTCTTAGGTGTGTGTTGACCTTGTTACTCCATCTCTTAGGTCTATGGTTCTGAGTAGAGCAGAGTTTATTTGCTGCCCAATTGTGAATGGTCTCATCGAGCCCTGTTCAAATCGCCAAGGCTGCGGAAAATTCCGGCCCTCGCGGGATTCGAACCGAGGACGTGCTTAATGCAAGACAAGCGCCTAGCCATCTGCGCTACTCGGCTTCTTCTATTGTTATTATATTTAATTGTTTTCATGATATTGCATGACCTTATGACATGAGCTACCATTAAGTAGAACGGGCATATACGAGGGTAGCAGTGTACATTTCTGAAATCCAATAAATCAAAGTTTTGTAACCCAAAATTATTTTTATTACTGTTTTTCAAAATATTTGCCCTCTATACATTAACGGATTTGATAAAACCAATTTTGAAAACATAAATTCCATTTTTTAAGTTACTAAAGAAACAAGTTTTGTTAGCTTTCCACGGCACATCGGGAGTTCTAAATCGCATTTTATCCTTTAATAATTTTCTTACCAACACTTTGAGACCACTTCGCTTCCAATGGATTAGGATCTGTAGAAAACACCCATTGTGCAGATTGCCGTTTAGATTCGAGTCCAAATGCATATATCCAGCTTTCGTCACAAGTTATGATGCTGTAAACTGCTTTACCTACCTTCATCATCATATTGATTAAGTTTTTTTACACCATTGTGCACGCTGTTGTTATGCTTCTGTTAAACTGTGTGGTATACACCGACAACAGATTATGTAAAGTCTTGTTTATTGCAGTCATGCCAATGTCAATTTATTTCCACATGAAGCAGTAGCGTTGTAAAAGTAATCGTTCTAACACATTACAATAAAGGGTCCTTTTAATGTTTAAATGGTCTACATAGGTGGGTAAATTTTGTCATGTGTAGTACAGCAGTGTAGACGCTCTTGTACGTTCTGCGGTTTATTTCTCGAACTATAATATTTCAAACAAATTCTATACGATGCCTGACACGTCTGAAGAAGCTGTGGTGCAAAAAGTTATGGAAAAGATTTTATCTTCTCGGCAGCAGTTTGAAGTTGGGAATCCAAGGGTAATTCAAAAAGGTACAATCACTGGAAGTGGAAATTCAACATCTGAAGAAGACTAAGAGCGACCTAGAACAGTATACTGGAAAAACTAGTATCTGCATTTTCGGGCTCCAAAGACGAAGATAAAACGGCAACTGTGTACTACCTTATTAAAAATCAATTCGATTTCGATGTGACACATATTAATTGGTAAAATGCAGCAGCGCAGGAACTGCTGTAATTATGGGGGGGGGGGAGATCAAATTTTTTCTGAGGGTTTTAAGATAACCAAGCGTTATGTTCGACTGTTTCATAAACACTTTATTACAGTATTATTTAGCATTAATAAAGTGCCGCTTTAGTCCATAGAGTAAAGTAAAATGGCAGACTGTCAATGTACAATAGTTATTAACAAAATAAATGTCATTTTATTCAAATCAAGGAATCGTGTCTTCTCGTTCAGAAAAAGTGGTTTTCGAAGTGATGTATGTCTGTCAGTTTGTAAGCCTGACAGTTTATTAGTATGTCAGTCTGTCTATGTCCTCTACAGCCCAGATGGTTTCATTGAACTGTCTCAAAATTTCTATCTCTGTTTTTATTATAAATTTGGAGATCCCAGTATTTTTGGTTAAAATCGGGTAACCGGAAGTAGTACTTTACTCTTATTTTTCCTGTTTTCCAAGAGAATTTTATAATTGTTCGATAAAAATTAATAATAATAATTATCCGACACCCTAAGGGTATATGGATTCCCCCCAGAAGAAAAAGAAGATAAAAAATAAGTTTCATAGAACAAAATGATATATTGTGTAACTATATACAACTTTTGTTCGAGCAGATTATAAAAATATAATTTAAAAAAAAATGGCAAAATTAAAATTTTACAGACAGTAAAAGAAATACGTGTGGTGACCGCACTTTACTTTTTCCATATGGAAATGCAATCTAGAGAAGAAATCATTAACAACAAACATTGTTACTAGATTGCATTGTGTTGGTACATAAACTTGTGGTTTGCGTTTATTATTTTTGCAATGAGGTTAGGTTTCATGTTGATTGGTTGACACCGTAATCATTTCAAATTGTAGTTCTAGCTATGATAAACTGAAATTGTCCTTAGTGCAATACCTACCTAATTAATTAAAACTAAATTTTAAAATCACATTTCAAGTTTATAATAGCCAGAGCTACAGTTTAAAATAATGAAATGTCAACTTGACTTTCTAGCTAGTTCATGAACTAAGATGTTAAAAAAAGTAATGGAGTGCCCCCTACAACTACGATAAAAGGTATCTTGGTATAAAAAATACAAAAAAAAAGTTTATTTGTCTGAAAATTGAGAGCCTACCTACTTTATTTTGTTATCTCTTCTAATAAAGGTAGTTTACTCTTAGCCATTTTTTAAAAATCGATTCGAAAAAACCCTGTATATTAATTAATTTGATTGATTTTCTCAAAATCTTGGTTTGAGAACAAGCAGGAGCGATTCCTAGAATATCAGTTTCTAAGTCGAATATATTTTATTATTTACACCTTATGTGAACTCATTTCGCGCACGCACTGTATCAAACTGAAAATATTTAATCAATTAATAAATTTTGTAAATATTTTTGTGTAAATCCTAAACAAATTTGGCAAGACTGTTTGTTATATGTAATTTGAGTCGTAGATTCCGAAAAACAAAAAAAATTGGTGTGATACACGCACACAACTTTCTTTTACAGTGATCTTATAATTAGGCAAAAATTTCATTTAATTTTTAAGCATTTGACAAAAATTTTCAAAAATTATACAAATTTTACAAAAACGGTACAAAATAGAGTGTTAGTTTAAGAGACAAATTTTCTCTAGAATTTTAAGCTGAATTCAAAAATGTAATAATATACCGGGTGTTCTATTTAAAATAGGGGTTAATAAAAAAATAGAAAAAAAACAAAAGAAACCTATTTTAGAAGTATTCAACTGGAAAATCTCCTATCTCACATCAATACACATTAAAAATGTAATAAAAATGTAACGTTTAAAAAAATCGTTAGAGCCGTTTTTAAAAAAATTTAAAAAAACTGAAAAATCACAAGAGTAAACACCTACTTCCGGTTATGCAATTTTCTTCAAAAGCTTGCTGTCGCATCTACATTATATGAAGTTTCAACGCCATACCTCTTTCCGTTTTTGAGATATTCTGTTCACAGACAGACACACAGACAGACCAATGAAAAAAAAAGTTTTTTGGGATCAGGGGACTCTAAAACGTGAAGATATGTTGAAAACTCAATTTCGAATTTTTGGTGTGAATCCAATACTTCCTTTATTGTAAAAGGAAGTAATATATGTGATCCGTTTAAAATTCAAAGTTAGTGTTATTTCCGGTGAAACTGGAAGTCGGCCATTTTGATTACATTTGTGTCTTAATCCGAAATTATGTCTAGTATCCTTGCATCAAATATCATCCGAATGCATTCATAAAGTAAAGGAGATAGAGGATTGGACCTGGTTGCATTGTCACTCGGTATATGTGACCAGATGCAGATTCGAAGGTTCAGTTTCTAACTGAAAAATTACTAGAACTGTTCGACATACATGTACCTTTTCGACAAGCCAGAATATCTAAACCGCCTGCCCCATGGCTAAACACTAATAATAAGTGTATATTGAGAATGCGAAATCATACTTTAAAAATTTATAAACGTAATAAAACCATCGCCCATCATGTAATCAACTTGTATATAACAAATTCAGTGTAGCCTGTAATTTAAAAAAAAGCTTATACCGTTCTGCTAACTAAAGTAAATAATCCACAAGAATTCAAATATTTACGTCCCATATCTATTCTTCCAGTTTTTTTCTAAAATTTTAGAGAAACTGATTTACATTTAACTAAGATCCTTTTTAGAAGTAAACCACGTATTGGCCGAAACACAATCTGGGTTCAGGTAGGAACACAGTTGTACATGTGAACTGCTTATATTAAGGTCACTGACGATTTGCTTAGTGCATATGATAACAAAAGCCTCAGCTTTCCTACTAAATTTTTCAAGTTTCTGATACTGTAAATCGTGGGTTATTGCATATGGTATATAATATACTACAGTAGTGAGGACTTTCTAAAGAAGCCACGGATTTCTTCAAAAACTTCGTAGTAAATCCTCAGCACACAACTTAGGGATAACACTAGATAAACATCTACGATTTAAATCTCACATTAACAATACTATAAAAAGGCATTTGACAATCTACGGATTATCTATCACAATAGAGAATTTTTAGACACTCCTGTTAAAAAATGCTTTTATTTGTGATGCCTTAGTTCTATCACATCTAAATTATGAGGAAGTTGTGTATGGGCCGTGTATAGATCAGAAATATGTTTATAGAATTCACCGGTTACAGAATGCTTGTTTGCTGTTAATATAGAAACTACCCAGGACAGTATATCCCATATCGAATAAACTGACAACTGCAAGATGGTTGAATATGTCCAATAGACGTATCTACATGCTGTTATATTTTATTGCAAAATTTTAATTTCGAAGAGTCCAGAATACTTATTTAATAAAAGAAATTTTCGAACAGACGTTCGTCATTTAAATGTACGTTTCCGAGAACTTTAAGTATTACCCTGCACAAATGATGCTTCTCATATACAATAGCGTCTTATCTAAATAAACTACAAAATGACCATAAGCCTATGACTGTGGCTAAACTTAGAAAAATCATGTTTTTGGACATTTTTAGTAAACAATAAATGTTCTTTTTTTCAAATTCAAAGTTAATAGTCCAGGGAAATTAGACAAAATAAAAACAAAATTTCGGAAAAAAGCTGGATTTTGGTATGAGCCTGGGGATTCTGCTGAATACTATTTTTTGTAATTGCACCAAGGGCTGTAGCTTAAACTGCGGCTGCAGAATCGTTGGTTTATATTGTTCACCAGTTTGTGGTAAATGCCAAGGTCAGTCTTGCTTAAATGTAACACCCAATATAAATGATTTCGATAATTGCGCCTTCACTGAAGATGTAGGTCCATAGCGTTTTCTGACTGAATCTATGGAAATACAGAAGACAACAGAAGAAGAACAACAAGAAGAAGAAATAAATGTAGAGGAAAGCAAACAGATTGATATAGAGTCTGAAGATGAATATTAATTATTGAGATTAATAACTCGTGTTTTGCATCTAAAATTGATTAATGAACAAGTTCATAATAATAATTAAAAAAATAAACATTTTTCAAACAAAAATAAACGTGGATTAGGCATTCTGGGGACACCACATGAAAAAAAAAGCACTTTGCAAATCGAATTGTCTCCAAAACGGTTACTTTGACGAATAAAAGTCATGATATCTTTTTTTGCAAGAAATTCGTAAGCTACAAATTTTATAATTTATATTTTTTCGGTAAAAGTAGCCGTTAACGAGATATTCACGAAACACCGTTTTTGCAGACCTTTGACCCCGCGTAAAATTTTTAGCGGCACTCGGATCGATGGGGACCTTTGACATTTTGTTTAGAACCACAATATCAAGGCTCATACCAAAATCCAGATTTCCGGGAATTTTTCCGAAGGGCCTTGTCCAATTTCTCTGGACTATAATGTGCAGCTTTAAATTAATTTTAATTGTGTACAAATATATAAGTCTACCTCTTTCTATTTACATTTTTTAAAGAGGTTAAGTGGCAGAGTAGCTTCAGCACATAACTGAGGCTGAACTTCGCCTCACTTAAATCTAGCTCTTAAGAAATATGATTTTTCTATTTGAGAAAGGAAGACCAATATTATTATTATTATTTATTTAGATTTGTAAGTGAATTTGAGATAACAGAATTATTAAAGAAATAAGTTTTTAGAGCAACTATTCCTTTCCTGAATTTACTACACATAACTAACATTCAACTGATGGCGTGATAATTGTGTAGTTGCAAGATCATTGTTCTTTCTGTAAGTTAAAAACAATGGAATGCTTCAAACAAATTAAATTCCCTAGCTTAACGTGATTTGCAGCTTGTGAACTCAAGCAAGGATTCACGCGATGGCTATGCTCTTTGGTGGATTGTGTTGTTTGAGTACCTTGAGAACAAGTATACGTATAGAGATTTGGCTTTGTTGCTGTTTGTGTACCCATAATGGCTAATGTTTCGCAAAACAGCTTGCATAATCAGAGTGAAAGTCGCTCTAAGAAGTGAAGGTCGGTGGTCGTTCAAGTGCAGCGCAGTTTGAAACCGTAGGGCGTGGCTGTCTGACGCACAGTGGTTGTAATGCTTTAGATAGTGTATCACAGGACTTTACATTTTACTAATCACTCGTGGGAAGCAGTGAGGTATTCTGGCAATTATTCTGGCGTAGTCAAATTCTAAGGTGTACCCATTTATAAATGTAATCTCAGCTACGGTTGATTGTGTGATGTATTTGTGTTCGTAATGGCATGTATGTTCTTGAAGCTTTAGATCAATGAAACTATCTGTTTGTTCAATATAACTTGAGCCGCAAGAGCAAGAAATGTGATATACGCCAGCGGTTTTTAAACTAGGATTTTTGTCTTTTACTGATCTGAAACCTTTACCCAAAGTTTTATTGGTCGTGAACACAGTTTTGATGTTACATCGTTTCAGGACACATTTAATCTTATCAGTCGAGCCATTAACGTAAGGTAGAAATACTAAGCCTTCCAGAGGTGTGGATTTTTCTTTAGCCTTTTTCTGATAGTTTTGTATAGCGGTTTTTATATGGCGTTAGTTGCGTATCTGTTCTTTTGTGAAGAATTAAATAGATGTTCCTTTTCTCTCTTTAGATTCTCTGCATCTGAGATACGAACGGCTTTGGTTGCGAAAATCTTAAGAACTGTTGCTTTTTGCATTGGATGATGGTGGAAGTTAACATTTAGATATCTGTCCGTGTGTTTTTTATATAACAGCATGTCCGAAACTATCATCTGCTTTACGTTTTACCAGAACGTCTAGAAACAGAATACTGCAATTTTTCTCCACTTTCATTGGGAATTGTATGTTGTGATGTACAGAATTCAGGTATTTTAAAAAACAGATTCAGTGTCTGGTATCCGAGTGACCAGATGGCAAAGGTATAGTCTACATATCTAAACCAGCAGGTCGGGTTTAATTGCGCGTGTTTGAGATTCTTGGTCAAATGTCTCTATGTAAATATTAGCGATAACAGGTAGCAGCGGTGAATCCATAGTCGCTCCTTGGACTTACTAGTACCTCATCAGCCGGTACTTTCGTGAAAAGTCGAAAATGACTAAGAGATCAGCTTTGTTTAACTCTATGTTGTTTTTTTTTCTGGACCAATTCTGCTGAATCCTTGACAAAGAGTTTGTTTTACTAGTGAGAGGCTGTACTATATTGGTTAAATGTCTTGTCAAAACATTTATGGGAGAATTGATAGCGCTGACAATTGGTCTCAACGGCACACCCTCCTTATGTATCTTAGGTAGATCATAGATGCGAGGAGTTATTGCATTTCTAGAAAAGTATTGCTTGATTTTTTTCCTAGTTTGTCTATTTATTCTAGTTTCTCTAGAATTTTCTAGATTTTTGGTTTGGTACTATTCTATTCAACAGCTAGGCGAGGTTGAAACCACATACACTTGCTTGGTCGTGGATTCAATAGATAAGCTACGGAGATAAATATCACTTTAATTGTGCCGTATTTACGTCTTTTTCCTTTCTCTAACAGATTGTAGCTTATTAAAAATTCTGCGGTGTTTTTGATATACTTAACCTCTTCATTCTATGTTACAATTACCAAATCACTGGGAAGTTTTCTAACTTAGATTCGCGAGCTGTTGAATAATAAAGTTGGTGGCGTCCGTATTTGGTTTTGATCATTTTAGTGTTCGCTCGCTGCTTTCTCCTGAGTAGCTTAGCCGGCCTGTTAGACACTATTGATTATGGGACTATTTTAGGTGTGCACGGGCTGTTCAGCTTACATCGAAGTGTTGTAAGATTGTCGTTATTTTATTCTATCGCTACTGCGTATATTAGAGCGTTCAGCAGTGACAATTTCTAATACAATCACTCTTGGTTGCTCTTTATATTCTTCTTAGGAATCCCATCTCACACGCTTGTATCCTCTCATTATGTTTTCTCGTTGTAGGTCCCGAGTGGTGTAGCTTGAACAAGCGTCCACGTTCGATCAGCAGAGTTAAGCAACGCTGTCTCTGGTCAGAACTTGGATGGGAGTTCCACGGCTGCATCTCTCGGCGCCTCGTGGTACGGCTATCACGGAAAAAAGTTGGTCCCGGCGGTCATACAACATCATGACAGTCGTTAGTGGGGTTGGAAGTCCTCATAACTGCACAGCGACGCCTATAATTGGCCTAACGGCTGTTGGCTGAGTGCAAATTAAATAAATATCCACGTTTAGCTGCTATATGCTAATGTTGGCATACATATTACATTCATTATTCTTATTTTTGTTTCCTTTGACACTTTTCTCTTATTGGCTACTCCTTGCTGACTGTAATCTATAGCTTCTCTCATTCTTCATATGTTCTCTACTACTTATTGTTGTCTTCAAACTTCTAAAGATCTTCACCTTTATTAATAATTCACTTTCGAGTGTAATTATCGGGTCTCTCTTCTTCTTTGTGATACCCATTACGTTTTATTTGCTTATTTCTATATTTCTTGTTCTAAGCCCTTGGTTCAAAATAATGTTCATATTCTCTACAGCTCTCTTTTCCATTTTGCGTCTGGGAACGCGAATGCAGAAGCCAGTACTAGTTCAATATTGTTGCAACCTTCCTCTGTTGTTTTGATCTTAATCTTGACTTATTTTTTCTCTCATATAACAGAATGATGAACAGCAGTGGTCTTAGCACTGCCCCTTGGCGTACTCCGTGTTCTGAACTTTGTTATCTGTCGTTTTCTGTTTTTATGGAATATCTCATGATTTTATAAGCGCTTTTCACTACATAGATCAGTGATCTTCAAAGTGAGATGCGCGAAATAATTCGTAATAAATTTATAGATTTTATTACTAAAGCATAATTTATTTAAATTGCCTTTTTTTGCAAAATTTTTCAGGTAATATTCTTTCTATGATTATTTAAAGGTATGCTTAATTTTTAAACCCGTTGTAATTTTTATTCCTGGGCGCGCGATTGTTTTTGCAACCTAAACTGAAGATGTGCTACCAAAACAGTTTGGGGACCGCTGGCATAGATCACATTTCTTTCTTTCTTATCATCTTCAATCTGTTGTTAAATTGTTACCCTTAGTCTCTGTTGTAAAATTCTTTCACATACTTTGTACGATAGCCAACACTGAGTAAGTGTTCTGGTGTCTTTTTAGTTTTCCACGCCATGCCACGCTGATTGCATTATGTAATAATTATACTGCTGATTTTCCTATATACATTAACATCTCTGTCTTTATTTCATCGTGAACTGTAGACTGTTCCATTTTAGTTTCTCGGTTGCCTTTAGTATCTATCTGTGTCTGATCGTTTGTTTATTACTTTGTTTTTTTAGTTTTTGTATTCCTCCTAGGAGTTCTTGAAAATATTCTTTTCATCTATAGATCAATTCATTTTGTTTTGTCATAGCATCACTCCTTTCTTAGTTTGTAACTAGTCTAGTGGGTTTCTTTTGTTCTGCCTGGCTGCCATTATTGCCTGAAAGAACAGGTTTTGGTTTTTTTCGAAATTGTTTTCCATCTGTACCGATTTTGCCAGTCTTGGCATTTTGCTTGGAATACTGCCTTTCACTGTTCTTCTTAACTGTTTATATAACTCAGTAATCGAATAGTCCGAAAGTAGAATTTAGTCTATTTGCTAATATGATAATGTTTACATTAAGACCAGCCAGTAAAGCTTTAATAGTATAATTGTTAGTTCCAAATAAAGTAAAAATGGAAATATGGTCTGTTTTTTTCTGAAAGTCAGAACTTTAGTAAAAGAATAATCGTGAATGCATGAATTAATAAAAGAGTGATAGAGACAAAGGACAAAAGAATATTATCGGTTGGAAATGGACCTAATCGACGGAATGCGAGCTTTTTAAAGCAGTACATTTATTGGCATCACTTAATATGCGAGTTAATTTTATTATTCAATTGCTTCTTTCATTAACAGGTATTTGCTAATCAAAAGCGTTTTAGAAATTGCAGCTCATTAGTGTAGCCTAAATTGCTGCCGCAGCAAATGAAAAGATGCTCGGAAAGTTAACAGAAAGTGTAGAAATGAGATATTCATAACTGGCAGAATGCACACTAACAAGCAAAAAGGGAGCTGCACTGAAAAATGTTCGTTCGCAATTACATCCTAGCGGTCGCTATTAAAACCCGCACTTAATTTCTAATTTTGAAAGCTCAATGGCGGGCATGAAAATCGAAACAAAAAGCTGGACGGCTCGACCGCGCGCACCGAATCCATTTAATAGATTAATAACTTTGTACGCTGAGAGTTGAGTTGCTGCAATTTTTTGCTGCTAATCGCATCGTGACTTTTAATTTTGAATTTTAATTTCGGTGTAAGCAGCCGCGATCGTTGCAGTGAAACTCAGCGTTCTCCTCTTATTAATGAGATGCTATGATAAATTCCTCTCGTGATAACAATCGTCATTGGAGGTATAAACCTAAATACCTCGGTGCAACGTTTCGATATTAAGCGTAGCGGAAAAAACTCGACTGGGCAGTTGCATTGTCAAGCTTTCGTTTTAATTGGGCGTTTTCGAGTGCATCGCTATCAGAAAATGTCTGCAATCCGTGCGTTTACAAGAAAAAGAAACACGCGTCCCAATACAGCGATTGCTTTAATTATCGAGATAGCCGTGGACGATAGTACGTAAAAGCGCCATAAAAATACAATCAAGTGCCATTACAGATTGGAGATTACACATTAATTCCATATAATTGTATTATTATGGTGTCACACACAACCGGAAATTATACAATGGAATTAGGCTCAGGCTAATGTCATAAAGATGCGCAACTCATATTGTATAAGCTACGAAAGTTTTAATAGAAAATACGAGTCACAATTAAAATTATTTCCATGGGTTGTTGCCTTACTAAAGTACTGTTCATTGAAACTAGAAAATTATTTGTTAATAATAAACTATTAAACGCAGTACTCAGAAGTTCAATTTTTTTGGGTGTTTATAGTATTATTCTTTTTTTATAACTTTCCTTCGTTCTATTTTCTTGTATGTCGTTGTTTGAAAGTAGGCTACATTTATTTTCAGGTACAACAGAAATCAATAAATGATCTGTGTTACAGCTGAGCGTCTATCAGTAGGTATTGTCAGTACTGCCTTATTTTGTCTCAAAATGGCGTTCCACGTATCATACACGTCGTTTTAGAATTATGTAGTATTAGCTTTGTTTGTACTAATTTGTCTTTTTGGTAATACCAAAACTTTGTTGTGCCAGTATATTGTTATGATATTGGTACAAGGATCTAAAAATCAGATTAATAGGATTAAAAGATTGCAGTAATTAAAAATTATAAAGATCAATTTAGATGTGTATTGGATATTAATTTATTAAGATGCATTTAATAAATAAAGCAAATAGAATTTATAATTTAATAATATGAAACTATTTGAGAAACAGAAGCATTCTGATTTAATTTAATATCTAAAATGAAATTGGAAATTGATGACAAATACTTTTTCGAGGTAAACTATTGAACATAGTGGGTGTTAATGAAATATTAAAGCTTTTATAGTGTGTTGGATTGAAAAATAAGCTAGATTGTTAAGGAGGTTGTTTTTATTGATATATAAAATATGGCACTTTCCGCGAGGTATGAATAGTCCTCGACACCAAAAGGTAAATGAGGCTATAGATCATGAATAAAATTTGAAACGAAAGATGTAACCGATTTGTGTAATAAGAAATTGATAAATAAACCCTTTTAAAAAGTTTAAATATGTTTGGTGTATAAAAGAGTTTCAGTTTATGGTAAAATTAACGTGGTGTGCAAGAAATAAAATGAAATGTTAAAAGTAAGAAAGCGAGCAGACTAAAATGGAGGAAGATAAAGAATATGGTGAGAATACCAAACTAAAGCAGTTCTAATCTACAAACGCAAATAAAAAGAAAAAAATACTGAATTAAGTATATTGTGGGATTACATTTGGCGTTTTGCATCGATTGAACTGGATTACAACAAACAATTTACAAGGGAAGAGAATCGCAAGTCGTTGGCAGAGTGAGCATGTTTATGGGGCTTGTCAAATGAGGTCTGGTAGCTTGTCTTTGGTCGGGATTCTTGATGCTGAGCTGTAACGTACTTCAAAGGAGTAATTTGGATTGATTAAAGAAAAACAACTATAACTGGGGTCTGTTTGGCTTTGTGTTGTAATAGGGCTGTGTAGGCTGATTCTTGGAACAAACTAGTTTCCTGGGTTAATTCATATCCTGATTCTGGACGTTTTTGGCAGTTTGGTTATCAGTTGAGGCAGTCACCGTGATTTTGAGTGGAGTAGCGGCGTTGTGATCGGTTGCAGAGTCGGACGAATTGGTTTCATCAAAGGAGAGTGCTAAGTTAAATAAAAGGTAAATAAATTAAGGAATTATATAATGACTGAAATAAAATAAAGATTAAAGTAAATTAATTTAATTAAGGGGGTGCTTACTATTTGAGATTGTCATATAACCAATGTAACGATAAAGTATTTCTGAATGAATTTTCAAAATCTATTTTTGACGTAATATTTGACAAAAGTTTAGAATTGTTATATCAAAATTCAGAATAAGCAATCTAGATAAAAGAAATCCACTAGTCAAGTCCATCTACAGAAGCTAGCAGAAATAATTTTAAATATTCAAAATAAATAAATAGGGCAATTTAATCGATTAATATTTAATTATAGACAAAAACTTATAGGCAAAATAACGTGGAGCTATAACCTTATCAATATATACTTAAAGCTTTAATACT
>CALNHX010009735.1:0-46834 GCA_940337035.1 Agriotes lineatus
AACTTCATACGTTCAGATCTGTGTAAAAGGTTGAAGCTTCCAACTCGCGAAGTCAACGTTACTGTTTCTGGCTTAAGTAAAGCCACTTCTCAAATCAAGGCTAGGTGTGATATCAAGCTGCAAGCCCCTCACACTTCATACGGCATTGGCCTATCCTGTCTTGTTCTCGATGAGATTACGGGTGTTACCCCAAGTTTTCGCGTCCAGCGAAACAGCTTCAAGGTTCCTGATAACATCAAGTTATCAGATCTGTCCTACGACCAACCGGGCACCATCGACATTCTGATTGGTTCGCCCATTTTCTGGCAGCTCCTTTGTATTGGACAAATTGGTCTAGGCCCAAATCTTCCCATCCTCCAAAAGACTCGTTTTGGTTGGATTGTTTCTGGCCCTACAGGCCCTCCTTCTGCGTACCCTGTACAGTGCAATCTTGGCACGATCGAGGATGCTTCTGACCCCATTGCTAGGTTTTGGCAACTCGAACATTACCCAGAGGAAAAGGTTCGCACAAATGAAGAGAACGCCTGTGAGGCACATTTCGTGCAAAATACTCAACGAGAAGCGAATGGTCGATTCGTTGTCTCTATCCCTTTCAAGAAGCCTGTAGAGGTATTGGGTGATTCATTGCAAATCGCTCAGAAAAGATTCTTATCAGTAGAGAATATTTCAGATTCTGCAAGTAGTAAGGCTACCACGCGTAGCATCTTGCCTGAAATATCCCAGATTTCAGATTCTACAAGTGGTAAGGCTACCAATCGTAGCAGCTTGTCTGAAATATCCCATAGTTCAGATTCTGCAAGTAGTAAGGCTACCACGCGTAGCATCTTGCCTGAAATATCCCAGATTTCAGATTCTACAAGTAGTAAGGCTACCAATCGTAGCAGCTTGTCTGAAATTTCCCAGAGATTTGACCCGCTGGGTCTGTCAAGCCTTTGGTGGCATGGTCCCACCTGGCTAAGCGAAGGTGAGGCCTCTTGGCCTACTTCCAAACATGTTCGTGCTGAGCTTCCAGAATTCAAAAAAGAAGTTCAGAGTTTTTCTGTAACCTCTGTTGAACCATTTCCGTTCAATCAGTATTCAGGCTTTGCTCGCTTACAACGAGTTATAGCTTATTGTTTTCGTTTTCATAACAATGCGCGAGCCCCTAAGGCTGATCGTCTTTCTGGTCCCCTTTCTACAGATGAACTGCAAGCAACCCTTGTAAGGCTTGCAAGGTTTTCACAACGTGAGTCATTTCCTGACGAACTTAAACTGTTGTCACAGAGCAAGTCTGTGAAACAATCTTCTGCTTTGATATCCCTGAATCCCTTTCTGGATTCCGAGGGACTGCTAAGAGTTGGTGGTAGGCTCCACAACTCTCAATTACCCTTTGACAAGAAGTTTCCTCTAGTGATTTCTGGCAAACATCCATTCGCCAAACTCCTAGTATCGCATGAGCATCTTCGACTTCTCCATGCCGGACCTCAAATGCTGTTAGCTAATCTCAGAGAACGATATTGGATCACCTCTGGCAGAAATATCGTCAAGCAAGTGGTTCATCAATGCTTACGGTGTTTTAGATTCTCTCCTAGGTTAACTGAACCCATAATGGGAGATCTGCCAGCCTCTCGTATTCAATCATCGCCCCCATTTCATACGACTGGTATCGATTATGGTGGACCTTTCATGATAAAGGATCGCAAGGGACGTGGTTCTAAACTAGTGAAGTCCTACCTTTGTCTATTCGTTTGTTTTATCACAAAGGCAGTGCACCTTGAATTGGTCGCTGATCTTTCTACTGAAACCTTCTTAATGGCTTTTCGCCGGTTTGTGGCTCGACGAGGCAAACCGCTCCATGTCTACTCAGACAACGGCACTAACTTTGTAGGCGCTAATTCCGAGTTAATCGAATTAGGCAATTTTCTCGCGGAACAAAACCCTTCTATTTCCGAATCAGTCGCGAACGACGGAGTAGCTTGGCATTTTATACCCGCGCACAGTCCCCACTTTGGCGGATTGTGGGAGGTCGGAATCAAGTCCTCCAAACATCACATACGTCGCGTTATAGGTAACGCTAGTCTAAATTATGATGAATTTAGCACTTTGTTAGCACAGGTGGAAGCGACCTTAAACTCCCGACCCCTGTCCCCTTTGTCCTCTGATCCAAACGACCTTCAGCCTTTGACTCCTGCTCATTTCCTGATTGGTCGTCCGTTGGTGTCACTGCCTGATCCCAACGTAACTGAGATAGCCGAGTCTCGGCTGTCTAAATACCAGAGAATACAACAACTACACCAGAATGTGTGGAAAAGATGGAGCAAGGAGTACATCTCGGAACTCCAACAGCGCACCAAATGGCGCACGCATCTTTCGGACCTCCAGCCTGGTTCCATGGTCCTCATCAAGGATGACAATCTACCCCCTCTGAAGTGGAGGTTAGGCCGGGTCACCGAGCTGCACCCTGGCCTTGACGGCGTTACGCGTGTGGCGTCAGTGAACACTGTGTCAGGGATCGTGAAGCGATCCTTCGCCAAATTGTGCCCGCTACCTAGTGTTGTGAACTAGTGCGTTAGCGTTCAGCGCAGTTTTCGTAAAGCCTTTTGGCTCCCCATTGTTCGGGTTTTCTTGTACTAGATTAAGATCCATGTACTATTATGCTTTGTATATATATGTGTTCATGTTACATGTTTTACTCTAGCTTTTACATGTCAACTCTGTACTGTTTTATTTGAAAGGTTACCCTTTCCAAGGCGGGCGGTATGTTAAGGACTTTATAAACTTTTGCCGCCTCTCTTACATGCTGAGTTCATGCTGTGCGCAGTGGACTCCCGTGCCGGCATCCGATTCCAAAAACACTTACGTTTCATCTGTCAAAGTGGCAGCATGCAAACCGGTCACGCACTACGAAAACTAATTCTTTGTAAATGTTAAACTGTTCGTGTTAATTTATGTCAATAAATTACTACCTTTGCTTTTCAACGTGTGTATAATTCAGTGAAACCTACAATCCATACAGTCCACAAATTCCAAGGCGAGCTGGCAATCAGGAATGTTCCAAATAACGAAAAACTGAGAAGGCTACAAAACATTGGAACTTCGATCCTGATTAGTGCTCAAACAATCATATTATCTGGTTGTGTGCTAGTTGCCAAGATACATGCATGTATTTTTTAGTTGCTATGGATTATTGATTGTTTTATTCGCTAGTGAATAAAGTAACAATTTCTCCACACTCATAATTAAAATGTTACTTTTGGGTCCAAAATACGCGTATTTTCATTAAGGGTAAAAACTTGAGCTATATGAAAAATAATATTACCTTTATTTAACCACAGTTCTCGAGTTAAAGCAACATTTTAGTTTTTAAGGTGCTCGCGCTGTATATATTTGACCGAAAGTATATTCGGTTTCGAGCCAGGTAGACATATAAGCTGTACACAAAATCTTGTCTTCCTTCCACAAATAGTTCATGAGCTACACCGCCAACAGGGGGATAGAGAGCCTGTAACGCCCTATTTCATTTTAGGTTACGATTTAAGTGGTTCCTCGAGGAAGTTTGATTTCACATATGATTTTCGCGCGAGCCCCGCTCTTGGCTTTACTTGGTTTAAATTTTGGCCGAAGGAACGCTCGACCTTCAAGAACACACCTCCGGGGATTTGGCATTGCTTTATTCAGCAGGTTTGAAAGCTTGAGTTTTGATAACAATTGATGATTGCACTGCGCCGTCCTCTTTGCATGTTCAGGCCAATTCCCACTGTTGGTGAATTTTTTGCTTTTAGTTTTCCTGTTTGCTAATTTCTTGGTATCAGGCCTGCTTCCGAGACCCCGATTGTCATGCCTGCATTACCAAAATCATTGCCTTCTTGCCAGCAACCGCGGGAACCACGGCCCTCGTGTCGACTGTTTCCTGAACATGACCTCGTGAATGCTGCATCTTAAACCACGGCCTCGTGTATGCTGCATATGAGACCACGACCTCGTGCACGCATCTTCCAAATCACGCACCTCATACACGCTGCATCTGAGATCTCGACATTCAGGCTTGCTGCTTCTAAAAAGCACGTGGGATCGCTAGATAGTGCTTCTTAAAAAAAAAAACGTAAGTACATGCATCTAACTTCAGCTTGTATTTAATTGTCGGTAATGGGTTTTTGCTAAAAAAATTACGGTTCAACGAAGGCCTTCGATTAACATATTGTAGGCATTAACAATCAATTATTTTCGCAAAGCCTAATGCGTTAGTATTTCAATTTTTTACCGTTGACTTTTTTGTGTGTACCGTATGTGTATTTCAGCGAGCGCCCTTCAGGCCTTAAGATATCTTTTCGAACGTTTGCATTGCCTCCTAACTTTATAATATTTCCAAGCCCATATTCTAGACTCAATTTTGTTGATGGGTTGATCCCGTTACTATATGTGACAATTTATGCTTTTATGCAATAGACTACGCCTTTCAATTGTACCGAGCCATTCTAACCTTATTGGCTTTTGTACATAAATTATTTGATGCCGATTTACTGTGCTTGTCTTGTTATGAACCCATTTTTGAATATAGGAGTGAAGCCCGTAATTCTAAGGTAGATGGTAATAGATTTTTAGCTAGTTTTATTATGTTGTTAATTGTTTAACGACAGGCGCCCAAAATTTTGTTGTTTCATAAAAATTGTTTTAACCCTAATAATCGCCGCCTTGTCCTTACCCACGCCATATTTCTACCGAGGATCAGAGATGGCTAGAGCCTTGTCAACCCCTCGTTTAAGGGTGGTACAAGCCGGAGAGATAGACGGATATGCAGATGGACAGACGGATTTGAGAAAACATGTTTTTCTTCACTTGGGGACCCTAAAACGTGGAAATCTGATGAAATTTCGGAAGGTGATTTTTTTGACGATTTAAAGACGAGGAAAGTAAAAATGCGAAAACAGCATATTGGGTAGGTAGTATGATGGTGACAAATAATGAAAATTAAAAAAAGGTTTGTCTGAATCTGAGACATCTCAATAAGTGTTTAATCTTTTGAATTATCACCAAGAGCGAAATAATTTTAAAGGGTGTCGTACATCTATAAGAGCGACACATATTCTAAAAATGTTTGGGTCTGTTTCCTAAAGTTAATATAATTTGTGTAAATCAATCTTTGCGACGCAGCTAACGTAAGCATTTTAAGTAAATTTCATTGCTGCAATATTATGTTTTTATGATTTTTAATGCAACCAGCATCACTATGAAAAGGCTCTAAAGCATATAATCGATAACCACTTGATTAATAAGTCAGAAGCGCACAAGCGCGGTAAACAAGATAAGAATAGACTTTCACAAATTCACTGTGGGTAGATGTTAAAGTTATTCGTTGAAATGGGCAATAGCTTCTTCCTATTATAATTATTTTTAAAAATTCTTGACTCTGTCGTCATATTTATTTTTGTATTAATTTCATAATAACAACTCTAACAAGTCTACAGTTAAGAATATAAATAAACATCAATATTTACGACGAGACAAAATTGTCTTCACTATCTAGACTTGTTAAAATTCTCATCGCTCCTTTGATTGATCTTTGGACATTTTGTGTTTTTCTGTTTAATAGCGGTTGATTTTTATTCTCTTAGCTTTAGCTCGTATGTGGTATGTGGTACCAACCGTATGATGATTGGACAAGGGTGGCTATGGAATCCAAACTCAGTGTACATACTTACAATTAATGCATCTCTCAATTTGATACTTTGCAAATGAAGTAATGTTTATTAAAATGGTTTCCTCACAAGATCAGAGGATATTTTAGATTGAGATACATCATTTAAGCCAAACAAGAAGTAAAGAATACGGCATAAAAATCGGTAATAGGCTTCTCTCGAAAGTGAAAATGTTCAAAATTATGTACAAAATAGGTACAAATATCTTAACATTGCTAATAATACCGAGTGACTATAAATGATTGAAATTTTTTATTAGGTTGGCACTGTTTATGTTGGTGGAACTGTAAGTCTATGTCAAATGCGAGGTTAGCAGGTTAGGTTTTGCGTCAGTTTTGACATAGAATGACGCAAAACCTAACCTGCGAACATTGAATTTGACATAGACTTACAGTGCCACCAACATAAACAGTGCCAACCTAAGAAAAAAAATTCAATCAGTCACCCGGTACTACAACAATGAAAGGAAACACTAATGCTCATTGCATCAATAACATTTAAAAATATAACATGCAGAGATGCGAGATTTGCACTTTAGCTTCCAGGCGCGTGTTGGACAAAGTCATACGCTTCAGCCAGTGCGCCACGACCGCACTCGCATTGGCAGCGCTTCTCGTTTCGTTCAAAACGCCACACAATTCTGTCCCATTTGTGATGCTCACCCTGTATCTGTTAAGTCTCATTTTCGTCAAGGTTAAAACCTGAGCTCTATGCAAACTATTAATTTTATCTAATCCTCAGTTAAAGCAAAAATACACAACATTTAATTTTTTTACCAAAAGTATATTCGATTTCGATCAAGGAAGATCCACATGCAAAAATGGCATTCCTGCAACAAATGATTTTTGAACTATACCGCCAACAGACATATTTACAGGCACACAGACAGGTGAAATTGAGAAAACTTGTTTCTCGTCATCTAGGGACCCTGAAACGTGAAGATCTGAAGGTATATCAGACGGTTATTTTTCACGCTCACTAACGATTACAAACTACAATGAAAAATGTATCTAAAGCATATATACTCCATTCACTATGGTCCCGGATTGTCAAAAATGACGTTTTATGGTAGCACTGTTGAATTTCGATTGGTTTTTTTGTTACTACTAGGTTGGACAACGCAAAAGGCGTAATTTTGAAAATTTGGTTTTTGTTACCTGGCAACTTTTAATTATTTTTGCCTAAGTCAGTGCGAAATATAACCTATAATTTATAGTTTTGACATTAGTAGCTCAATTAATTGTTTCTAGTTACCCATAGCTTGACTTAAAAGTATTAACCATGATATAAAGGATTGTTTTTAATTGGATTTTGACATTGACAATCCGGGACTATAGTGAATAGAGTATATGGGAGAACAGCGCAGCCCACGTATTTCGAGAACCATGCAAGCCCAGAAGATTTCACATGGCCTGTGCTCATGTTCGTTGAATGACGCAGTATGAATTTGGAGGAGGTCTTTCTTGTGCGAATGTTTTCGGATGATAACTGAACCATATGTAGAAGATGGCTTGTCGAGTGCCTGAATGTTTCAGGGGCGTAAAAGATTTGGTGAAGAGGTAATGATCGACTTGAGCCCCCAGAGACATGAAGAACAAAGCAGAATATGAATAAAATTAATGAAACTATGAGATCAGATCGAAGAACAGAACATTACAAAAGCATTTTCCCAGCTTCTGGCACCTAAACAGAAAGAAAACTGCCATAAAATTTGTTTTGGCGGTTTAAAGCGAATTGAAGCTAACATAAGTTTTTTAGAAAATGGTACTACATACAGTGTAACTTGGATTGTCAATACTAAAACTATGCATTGGAAGACACTGGTATCATCAAGAATGAAAGAAGCAAGGTCTAGCAAATACAATTTTAAAGCAAGGCTGATCGATATTTTGATATTAAAAGAATGATATTAGTCGAGTAGGTTCCAGAAGGATAAGCAGTCAATCCACATTATTGCAAATAAGGTCTGGTCACAATGAGAGAGAGTAATAGAAGAAAAAGACAAAAATTGTGAAATACTGGCTTTATTCTACGCCAAGACAACGCCCCGTCCCACAATGCACTCACGGTGAATCAGCTTTTTGTACAAGAAGTATTTGCAATGCTCGATTATCCACTCCACTTGCCTAATTTATATTCCGCTCATTCTTTCGTTCTCCCAAAGTTAAAAATGTGCGACAAGGTGACACAATTTTTGGCTTCGCCTAATTGTTTCGCCAGTTATCCAATTATTTCAGGCTTAACCTGTATATTTTTACTTGAATTATAAATCCTTTGCATTTCGAATTCGTAAATTTTCCAAAGCAGCGTATTTTGTACCTGCATCAAGTTCCTTTCGTTTGCGCGATGCCCTCTCGACCCGCGCTATCTCTTATCAGAGTGCGAGCCTTCTTTTGGGCTCGAATTGTCCGTACCTCGCACTTGCTATTTTTGGCCCGCCGTGACCGGCGTGGTTAAATAATGTTTGTTCAAGTCAAATTACGTGCGCTCAATTAATCTAATGAGCAGTGTATGTTTCCTAGGGCTGATTACGATCAGGTACGATAGCGTTCTTCTGTTTTATTTTCTCCATAGTAATTACATTTTTTCTTAGCTCTTAATTACCAATTTCAACCACGAGTTTATCTCGGAGGCCAAGGCGCTTGCCTTATCGCATTTTCGACACCTGCTGGGTTCGGCGTATTTGCTGCCTTTTTGAGGATGCTTCCGCAGCAATTTTCGGCGCATCAACGTCGATTTCAACGATATGTGTGCAGTTCACGACCACCTTATGTTAAACCGAAGGGTGTAGTTACCCCGGCCGGCGTTTGCCTGTTTGCAGTTTTTGAGCGTTGGAGAAGCGAGGTTAGTTTGTGCTATTCCGGGATTTATCGTATCTTCAATACCTGGATTTTACTTTTATACATTTTAAACCAGTAATTATTTGGAATTTAAATTCATACGTTTTGCCATTATTAACATGTAATGTTCAATTTCATTCATGCTCTTGCTTTTTACATTTGAATTTTTATGCTTATAGTTAATTATGCTCAGTATTTAAAAGTACCCTCTGTAAAAGGTACAGTCACGCTTTTTTATTTTCAATAGCCTAAACAGAAGGATTTATTAAATGAATGTGATAAGCTTATTCCACGAATGATTTGTTGGTAAAGTTATTAAAATAACCCGAAAAGGGTTTTTTTAATTTTATGCGTGTCGCAACCTTCAGTTAACGTACACAACTTTGTTATCACATTATTTGCATTTTAATTATTCTGATAATTTACTGCTGACACTACAAGACTTTTTATTACTTATTAATTAAACGTTAGTCACTTGCAGTTTATTTCCTCTTATTATTTGAAATCTTTTGAGTTGTGGCGCCCATTTCCTTTTCCTTTTTTGAAGACATTCCAGGGTACACAGCTGATGATTTGAACCTACGATCCAAGGCCGCCGAAATTTGAGTTAGCTAGGGCCATCGCGGTGAGTAGAGTTTTCAGAGCTGCCGTGGTGTATAAACTGTAGGGGGGTTGATCTGCGATTTTTACTACCATTGCTTAATTTTATTAATTAATCGCAGGTCGGCTTCTTTATTGTTTCAAAGGAAGCCATTTTGAATTGATTGAAGTGGTAAAGAGAAAAACTGCCCCTTACCGAACGAATTGGAAGAAAGTGAGCTACAACACTGCTTTAATCTGTAAAAATTGCGAGTGCAGCGATATCTACAAGCAGGAGGAGATTGAATTGAACGCGGTAAACATTAAAATGTAATTTTGTCAAAATAAAGCACAATTCGTACCTACTCAGGCCACGCATTAATAAGTGAAAACACCGTGGTATTATCGTTTTGGTGTTTTAAATTTTGAGGTGTCAGTTGTCAGTCATGTCATTTCCAAAAATTTTTTTAGGATACGCATTAAATACATTTTTAGCGTAATTCCCTTATTGATATTCATGGTATAAGATAATTGAATACTCACTCGACGACTTTAAGAATTATCAAATACTTTTGCTTACAAACTCAACGGGGTGCTTTGTAGAAACAATACAAGCCGAAGGCGAGTGGTGTTTCTAAGCAACCCGTTTCGTGAGAAAGCAAAAGTGTTTTTGATAATTCACAATCGTCTTTTGATATTATTACTGAAACCACCATTCTGTGGATGAGTCTCACAGCGTTAACTATTTAAAAATGTACTGTAATGATTGAATAAAGTTTACCTTGCTGGAGTCGTTTAAAATTGAATTCCGGCATGTATTTGACGGCTAAAAAAGAAGGTGTTAGCGATCATGCATCCGCAGCGTGGGCATAAGTCGGCAGTGGTCTAGATGTAATCGAGTACAGACGTGCGTGTGGAGTGTTATCTTGTTAAGTGAAAATCGTCGTGTGGGCAAGTTTTACCATACCAATTTTAAGCAAATTACGACCTTGTCGGATACTCCAGCTTATAAATCCCAAATCCTATTCCCATCGCGTCTTAGAAGTATTGCGGAATTTTGTCCGAGGAATTTGCGTCAGCGAGAGGATTTATAACATCTGGGTGTTAGGAAGTCTCTTGGTCTTGGAACGGGCCGATGGCTATTATATCTTCACAGGTTTTACTAGCTCGACCCTCGTAAGGTAATTATCCGTCTGCAGAGCCGGGGTCAATTAAGAGTATCGTTCTATGAGCTAATACATTAATTCGATTTTCGCACTCAACTGGTCTGTTTTCCACGTTCATACCAAGTTCTTTCGCTATATTATTATTAAAAACGGATCAGTATACAGCCACTCATGAATATGTTCCGAGCCATCAGTTGGAAATTTTATTGGCGGTACTTTGAAGATGTTAGGTAGGTTGTGTTAACGTCGTTGTTTATTGACACAACGATTGTATCATCAGCAAAACTTCGCGGTTACCGTCTAATTGTCAGCAGGTGATGGTGGATATAAACTAGAATATGCACACCTCTAAAGTAAAGTACAGCAAGATAAGATCCAAGTAATTTCCAAACTAATTTACTAATTAATTTCTTAGCCACACACGATCAAAGGATTGTGACACGCCGGGAAAACCTTTTCCCTTCTAAAATGCTTCTATAATATCCGTGTTCTTGTCTACTGTGAGATATTTTGGAAATTGTTGGTAATAAACTTACTCGAAAGGTACAACGCCAATCTCGCTGGTGATTTCTCAAACTTGATTAAAATAATTTAAAATTTGATATAATCAAAGTTTTCCTTGAACATGTTTCTAGAACAACTACCCATACAGTGATGTACCATACAAAATATAGTCGATTAAATGTAAAAACCTGATTTATGTAGTTCACCGCCGTTCATTTGCAGTGGATCACTTAAAGAAAATAGTTTCGACGACTTTGTCATCACAAAATATAGTTCTGTTTTAAAAGTATCAAGTAGCCACACGTCATTTTTAAGAAATATCATTGTTAATAAGTACGCTATAAGTCAACAATGCATAATCTGTAGTAAAGAAACTTGAAGATTTTGGTGTGTTTTGTGTGTTGTTTGATAAAAATTTACCGTTTATTAATTAATAAAAATTACATGTGGCTACTTAATATTTTTAAAATAATAGTTAACTCGATTACTAACCATAATACAAACTACATTGTGCTATGAAAAGATTAGAAAAATGTCGTAGAAACTGGTTTCTCTAAGTGATCCACTTCAAATGAACGGCGGTGTATAAGAATTGTTGGTACAGTAAATATTGTTTCAAAGCGGATGTAATATGATTCACATTTCGTCCCGTAAAAACTGACGTGATAATGTAACTAACCCATATCCACAACTCGAGGTTAATTGGCCATAAAATTCCCTGTGGCAGTTTGGTTATTTGATCAATACTGGAAAGCAGAGCACCGACTCCAATCATCCTCATAATCTCGTACTGTGGAAATAGAGCTGGGCCAAGATCGAAAATTAAACAGAAAGCAGGAATGAGACTTCAACTTCTTGTCCCATAAAGACGCCATGTAGAAGTGAGTTGTAGGTGCATTCGTGACTGAAGAAAACCGCTAATTGCGACTACATAGGACACATGTGGCAGAATGCACCTTTAATTCGTCCTCGTAACTGCCTGTGGTTGCAGAAAACCTGCGGTAATTAAATCCCTAATAATTTACGACAGTTAGCAGGCGCTTTGAAAATAGCGCACTGCTACAATGCTGCTACTTTGTTTACGTTTAATCTGCTACGACTGCTGACAATTAGAGCCCGAAGGACCTTGGCATCCTGCACCTCATATTTGGCACACGACCCGTTCCGTGTTATTTAAAGCACGATATCCGGAAAGAATCACTTTTACAGTATTGTCAGCATGCTGTCTGTGAGCCTGGCACGAGTAATTCACTGAATTGAAAACATTCGTAATGAGTTGGGAAAATATCGGGTTTTATAACATAAAGTTTTAAAATTAACTGAGATTAGCCTTTACTAATAATATATGCACGCAATGTAAGTAAGTGTAGCTAAACAATTGTTTTTATTTCATTCTTTACGCTTCACATATCTACTGGTCTCATCGATGAATTTGTTGTGTTCTTAAAAGCGTCGATCCGAAAAAGTTTCAATACATTACGACGAAAATTTTTTAGGTTAAATAACTGATTGAGGCATTTCTCAATTATTTTTTTGGAAGGAATACTATATGTAGCAGGTTTTGCAACCAACTCACAGAATTCGTAATACATAGAATAGTGTCCATATCTGGAACGCTAGGGCTTACTAAACTGTTTACACCCTCAAAGAATGTCGGCATTCGTGACTGCTCATTGTCTGGATAGTCTAGGATTGAGTTGTTTTCAAAGGATGCTACACATATATGAAAATTTTAAATGTTTTTTGTTGTTGATAGATCTGATTTAGTGAGCAAGGTCATTTTGAATTTGAATACCTCTTTTGATTTCTTTAAACATAGGCCTGGAATATAAAGTATAGTGCGGAACATTCGGCTGACGATAGTTTCGTAATAAAAATAACTAGAAAATATAAAAAAATGTATCATCGATATAACGAGAAAGAAAGAAACTGGACAGAAGTTCAACATACAGTTGAAAAAGTAAATCTGGAATAGCCGAGAGTGGTGATGTAAAAAAGCGATGGAGTAAAATTGAAGAAGCGACAAAGAAAACCAGTCAACACCTACGTGGATATGTATGTATGTATTATTCTTGGGGAGACTTACGTCTAGCAAGTAGGCCTTTATAGGCCCTTTTTGGCAACCCCATGAACAAGGTCTAGGCATGCAGAGTACCAGGTACCTTTGCCCTACTTAGAATTTTGCCGAGACTAAGTAGTTCCAACCTTAGCAAGGGATCTTTTACATGCTACACATCGTAGTAACATGGGACCCACGGCTTTGCATCACTTTCGAATGATGGCATTCTGTAGAGGCTTTCATCCGCATTTTTTTATTTTTAAAAACCTCACCGGGATCAGGGATCGAACTCTCGACCCTTAAATCAGTAGCCAGAATGCTTACCACTGAGCTATGGAGCCCGGCCCTACGTGGATATAAGAAGAAGAACAGTAAACTATGGATTTATGAGGAGAGGTGAAGTACAACAGAAACGAGAACAAGGATAAAATAGAATAAATAGCAAGCAGTGGGAGTGAAAGCAATAAAAGTAACTACCGAAGAATACAATTCAGAACACAGAGAAGTAAAGCGGAGCTGTAGAAGAGTGGTAAAAGGGTATGGAGAAAAGCTAAGTTTTTAGCTACGGCCTTAAAGAGGTTAAAGACAGATAGGGAGCGAAAAGAAACAGCTGAAAAGATAGAAGGAGTGCTTTGAGGAACCGCAAGATAGAAAAATAGGGGAGAATGACGGGAAACCAGCTGAAAATGGTGCTAACCAAGTAGACTCTGGTATCGAAACAGAACCACCCATTAGCTTAAAAATTGGGAATCCCCTGGTGTATATAATATTGGCCCAGAAATACTTAAAGCAAATTCAGAATCTACAGCAAACATTTTTTAGGGTTTACTCAAGCGGATCGGGGATCAAGAGACCCTTTCCGAAAATTGGAAGAAAGAGTTATTTGGGAAGCTCCCAAGAAACGAAGCCTTTCATTATGTAACAAATGGACAGGCAACACCTTGTTGTCGGTGGCAACTAAAATATTTACCGTGAAAAGTGACAAACCCCATTAAGATCAAGAGGGTAAGGCAGGGATGCTTACTGTTACCGATACTACTTCTAATAGTACTGGATGAAGTGATGAAGAAGGTTGGGAACAAATCTAGATGCGCACACACAGAAATTAGAAAAGAACTTAGCATGGAAGGAAAAAAATAAGCCTGAAGATCAATAAAAACAAAACAAAGGACATGTGAAACTAAATGGCAGAAACATGGAAAAGCTAATAGTTAAGACATAGTGATACAGCAAGTTAAACAGTTCCAATAACTGGGTAGTCTAATTTCGAAAGAAGGTAAGACAGATGAAGACATAATGTGACAAAAGGAAAGCAAAAGGTGTCTTTGCACAACTCAGATTGGACCCAACATATTAGAAGAGAACGATGTTAAGGATTTTTTTAGAGCAATGTTAAATCTGTGCTATTATATGGCTGACAAACATGGAAAATAACTGTAAGTCTTTGTCAAGGAGATTGCTTAACATACATTGGACAGAAAAAGTGACCAACGAGAAACTGAGAAAAAGGTTTGTACAAGAACAAATAGCAGCAACCACTAAAGGAAGCAAGAATGGTTGGATAGGACATGCACTTAGAAGATATTAGAAGACCCACAAAAATAAGGCTTAGCAGACCCAAAAATACGTGGTGGAGAATGGTGAATAAGGAAATAATGTAAGTAGGAAAACCGTTCTAATAGAAGTGTTCAAGAACCTTCTAAAGCAGTTAATGTAGCTACTGCACGACCATGCATCTTTGCATACAGCATAAAGCATATTTAAAATAAAGTTTTTTCAAAACGTAACAGTAATCCTTATTCTCATGAATTCAGCTTGAACCTCGTATGTACAAGATTTTTTTGAATTTAGTGTTTAGTCCTTCGCTAGTTTTAACTGCTGCTTTCAAAGTCCTTTTCACGTTAGTGGATGATTGAGGCAAATTTAGCTTCTTCAGTCTTCCATCAGCCCAGCGTGTATGACATTAATGACAATAAAAAATGCCACAATAAGTGGATACGACTTCCTGCCGAGAACTATCTTCTTCTTCTTCTTCGTGTGACGTGTCCCATATCGAATGTTGGGGTGAAGTTCAAAGCAATATTTTTAATTTCTCTTAGTGTCGTATATCTTCTCAGGTTAGGTTCTTGGGAAATGTGTTGCTTCCCGTTGCCTTTTGAAGCTGTGTAATATCGTCAAATCAAGTCGAAAATTATACAATTCCTAAATTATGTGTAACACTTTCCTATTTGTTGAAAAAACTCGGGAGTGCTGTATTTTTCGGCGTATTCTCAAAGGTCAATGTAAAATTATTTAGTTTTTTAGCTTTTATACTTAGAATTCTAGTTTAATGCAGTGCAGTCTTGAATACGCAATAAATGTCGACCATCTTTTGAAAGTTTTAATGTGCTTGAATCGACTTGCACGAGTTGCGTTCAGTAAAATTCCCTGCTTCTTGTTTTGCAATCATTTCTTGGTTGCTAAATCTTGAAGATAGTACCTGACACTAGAAACCAAAAGCAAATAAATCGCTTTGGTTGTTATTAAAACATGATGCAAAAATATAAGAAGTTTTGGAATTGAATTTTCGAATTCCTGAATATATTCGCTTTAGCACAAGTTCCAACACTCAAGTGTTGGGTAAAAGCACGTATTCAGCAACTGACGTTTGATTAAAGCTCGTTATTATTTTTTTTGACAATTGATGAGTCTATTTAAGAACCACGTACTTAACCCACACAAGAAAAATAGTAAATAATGGTGGTAGAAAATAAACATTCTGGAAGGTATCCAAACCGCGGAATATCCTGATCCTAATTCCGCTTGTAGATTAAATACAAAAAAAAAATTAACTATCCTACATTTATAAGTCATATGAAAGGAAATTGTTAAGGTTTCAAATTAATAGTAAATGTAACAATTTAAACCGGGGTTAATGTTTCATGACACAGCTATAATGCTTGCGATGGCAGGACACCTGACTCACTGCCAGAACTTGTGAGTTGTTGTGACAGGTCTCTATTTTGTAGTTGAGAGTTTACTGAAACTTTACAGAACCCCGTTAGAGACTGTACAGAAATAGCTGCGACGAACTACTGCAATATCGGGGAATAATAGGCATTGGATATACTAAAAGCTAAAATTTGATTTTGCTATAATTAAATAATGGGTTTACAGTTTTGAATGCTGAATGCAATTTTGGCTTCTTATAGTTGTTTACGTGCTAAGCTTAGTATATTAGCCTTTATGGGCGAGTAGGATAATTTGCAGGGTGAGCGACGTAGGAGTGGCGGTTAAGTGTGTGGTGGTAAGAAACGACGTAAAATATTAGCTTGTTAACCACTACGTCGAAATTACTTATTTTTTTCAAAAACGTTACTGTGGATCTTAATACAATTCTTTAGATTGGATTCGATGACAAGAGACACTACGTATAACCCGATAGAAATAGTATGGAGATTTATTCCAACCAATATACGAGGGCGCGATGATGATTGCTTAGCCTAACAATGAAAGACCGGTTTTATGATTTCAAAATTACTTTTATTTTTTAACATAGCCTTTTAGACGCTCAATACATTTTGTTCAGCGATGCTCGAAGGCTTTGATCCCATGACGAAAGGTGCATTACTCAAGGTCTGCAAAATAGGCGCCAGCAGTAGCCGTGGCCTTTTCAACAGATGAAAATTTTTGGGCAGATACGAGTAGAGTCCCGATAAGCTGTTTTAATTACGTTGCAAAAATGTAGATAGTTGAGTCGAGTCCGGGGCGAAGTCGTTAAGTGATTAAGCCGATAAGAGATGATTAAGCGGTGATGATTTGCTAATGACCGAACTAAAGTAGGTTCATCAGCTATTACCTGGTTGGCGGAAAAACAACCCCCCTCATGTATCCAATGAATGAAAAATTTTACACAATGACGAGATATGATTTATGCCATTTAGTTAAAACCTGTAAACGACCTGAACATGAGTGCGCTAAAATTTGTGGCAAGTGAAAGAGGAAAAGCACTTATAGTGTTGGATGGGTTTAAATATCGTTTCCACAAAGAATTATCAACTGGGGTTAAACGATGGGTATGTTCGATCGGCGCAAACAAGAAGTGTTCAGCATATTTGAACACCGAGGGCAAATCTAATGTTTTGGTGGAAATTATTGATAAGCATAACCATGAACCACTACAAGAAAAATTATTGAACAGAAACGTATTAAGCAATTCCTTAAAAAGAAAAGCTGTTGAGGATGTACTAAGGAAAGATGACCTCGACAGTTTGTCAAATAGCGACATCCAGTGCATAAGAAGAAATATATACCACGCAAGAAGAAGCCTTTTACCCAGACCCAACAAACGTTGAAGAAGTTCACCAAGCCCTAAACTCATATCTAGTTAAAACAAATCGGTAGGAAACATTTTTACTAATTAACGACGCGGAAAATAACGTGGTGATGTTTTCGTGTCAAACAAATTTGGAGTTTTTGTGCAATTTGGAAACTATATATGTGGATGGAACATTTGACTGCTGTTCTAAGTTTTACCTGCAAATGTTTACAATTCATGGGCTAAAAGGAGACCATTATATACCATTAGTTTTCTTTTTGCTTCCTGACAAACGGAAGGCCATGTACAAATTGGCATTAAATTATGCTATCCAAGTAGCCCAAAAGTGTGGGAAACAATTTGCACCAAGCACAGTCGTGGTCGATTTTGAACAAGCTATACATCAAAGTGTGACAGAGACTTGGACCAACATCACCCTAATTGGATGTAGGTTTCATCTGGGTCAATCATGGTACGTTTTATTTTTAATTCATATTCATTTTAAATAACAATAACTTAACAATTCTAGGTGGAGGAAAATACAAAAACTCGGTCTGGCAAGCTTCTATAAAGACAAGGAATCGGAGGTGGGAAAATTCTTAAGGTACTGCTTCGGTTTGCCATTTCTCGATCCTAAAGATGTTGGGGATTGTTTTGCCATTGACTTCAGTGCAATTTAACCTGCGAATTCTAAATGAACAGAATTTACCGACTATTTGGTGGACAATTACATATCCGAATCTTCTACATTTCTACCATATATGGGCTGAAAATTCAAGCAGCTTAAAAACGACCACAAATGCTTGCGAGAATTTTCATTCGCGTTTTAATTCAGCTTTTTACCATTCGCATCGTCACATTTTTAAGTGTATCACAGTTTTGTTGGATTTTCAAAGTGATACTTAAAACTGATACATAAAACTAAGAAGTGTGCAGCAAAATAAAAAAAAATATGCTTCGCAAACTTTAGACAATAAAAAGTTTTTGGATTGTCAAACAGCTCGACTAAAAATGGTGATATAACTAATTTTGATTATGTTACAATAGTTGGAAATCATTTTAAAATGTAATGTTTTAAAAGTACCTAATGCTGTAAACTGTAAATAGCTGATTTTTTAAATATTTGTATGCATGTATGTACCATTAAAGCAAATGGTTGTAAATGTTTTTGCATTTTATGAGTTTTTTTACAATAATTCACTAATAATTGATTGTATATTTCTAAAATTACTCTAAAATAAATTTTAAACTACTCAAGTGTTTATCTATTACTTAATCTAACATAATCTGGGACTATATTCAACCATCAACGGGACTCTACTCGACTGTGATTAAGGGTGATTAGAAAGTTTGGGACTCTACTCCACTCCGCCGAAATTTTTATCCACCGAGGAAAATTTTGAGCTTAGGGAATAAGTCGAAGTCCGAGGGACTCCAGGTTCGGTTTTGCGTCAGTTTTGACACAGACTGATACAAAACCTAACCTGTTAACCTTGAGTTTGATGAAACTGACAATTCGTGTTTCAGTTTTACCAATCTTGTTTTTCAATATATCATTAAATCTTGGTAGCCACGACAAAATGATCCAAAATTTTTCGCTGTTTGCTCTACTCTTACTAAAGTATTATACAGTTACACTAGCATCATTTCCTGTCCGCAAAAATTTCACAAAAGGCGTTTTTGACGTTCGTGTCTGTGTGTGTGTCAAATCCTGGGTCGTCGGCCGGTTTAAAACTTCCTGAGATGATTTGTTGAGCTTTTTGGATTGGTAGCTATGTCAGGCTAATGCAGGACAATCGATTAAGGCATATTTTGGACCCGAAAATTGGCCCGATGAATTGTTTGAGTGAGCACATTTTTTGAGGTTGTGTGAATTGGCAAATTTTCTGGTAAGGCATTTTATTCTTGGTGGTGAATTTGCTAATTAGAAATGTATGTACAGCCTTCACCTTACGGGATAAGCTGTTCAATTAGAGTGGGATGTCTTCAGAGTAGCCGGCTGGCTCGCAGCTTCCGAGTGGAACCAGAATTGCCCAGGGACCGTGTTCACATTCCGTGCAGGCCGAAGGGGCTGGAATTAACTCGTCTACCTCGTGCTGGATGTGCAGATTATGTACAGTTTGGGGTTTGAGCCTAACGGCTTTATGTTTATTTAATCTGCCTAAATTCATATGCAATCGATTTCGCTGCTAACGGCTTCACCGTTTTTTTTATCAAATTGTATTTTTATGTCTGTGTATTTAGCGCTAGCTTAGAGCTGAGTAGGTTAATTCAGGAAAACTAGCTGAGTGGATGGTTAGGCCACTTTACGTTTGTTCCCTCTAAATATCGCCCATATCAAGTTTGTTGGCTAGGAACAGCGATCCTAGCAGATCATAGTGTATTACGACTACCATGCAGATATCTGAAGGTGGGGTTATTCGCGATATAAAATTAAATCACTAAGTGTGGAACGCAGTAACGCAATAGCATCCATTCAGTCTTCGGATTGCTTTAAAATTAACTGCTTTGGCTACTTTAAAGTTTAAATTAATCCAGTTTGGAAATTAGCATAGGCTGCGTTTCCACGCACACTGCTTCAGGTTGGAACTATTAAAATAGTGATAACTAGTTATGTGATATAGTATTAAGTATGTGACGTAGTATTGTTTATTGTACGTTGATACCAGTAATTACAATCGCTATTGTTGATCAATTATTTGATTATTGATTGATTATATTGTGTTGTTACCTTTGAGCAATTTAATGGTTCGTTCTCTCAAATGAACCAGGGAACATGTGCCTAAATCATTTGGCGCCCCTATAAATTATATCTATTAGTTGTGAAGGTAAGTTACGTACGCCCTTCCACTGAGTTAGTACGAGTGCATGTTCCGATTCAATATCGGCAACTTATAATGTAACAACATAATTGAAAAAATTTATGTTAAACATGTTCAAAAAGTATTGGGGTAAATGTTAAATATACGCATAAAAATTCAAAACGCTGTATTTCAATAACGCACGAAGAGGGCTTCCAAGTGCCAGCACCAAACTACTTAACAAAGCAAATGGATGGGAAAATGTATGCGGAAATAACAGCTTAACACCAACAAGAGATCAAATCTACTTACACATACGTTATAAGTAATGGATACGGTTGTTATTACAATCAGCTGCTAATCCTCGATAAATGTATTTCCGTGTTCTTTAATGCGTTGTAATTTGTTTGTGAAAGAGAAGTAAAAATATACATTTTAGATACCAAAAAGGTAAGTCATCCTCTTGGAGCTGAACAACTTTCTGTAGCCTATAAAAATGCTGGTTCCTGTTGAGGAGTGACCAACAACATTTCCAGGCCTACAAAACAGTAGCGCCTAACGATTACTTAAACGTGTACAGACACCTTCTGGGTACAACCTGTTTCTTGGATCTTGTAAAGCGAGAATTTTTAACAGCCATAACTCTCCCCTCCACCCTTGAGCTGACTAGAGCAATTCTGTTTTGTTGCAGGGTCGTAAATGTGTTTATTTGTTTCTCACTTGTAAACATCAATTTATCAAGTCACTGTATTCACCTTGAAAATGTTTCTTAACTGGCTAGCCAGTAAAAAATTTACTGGCTAGCCAGTTATATTTTACAAGCGTGCTCATAGATAAATGATAGCATGCAAAGCCAGAGTTGTCTTCCTTAGTATGTGTCATATTGATGAATTTAGTTGCTTCTCAGTTTGACATTTTGAATAAATGGTAAATTTCTAGTTATTTACAAGTGAGAAACAAATAAAATATTCAACAAAACACACCAGGTAACCATTTTTACTGGCTCAAGGATATGACAGGCACGCCTAACGGCTCGCCAGTCATCCCAATCCTATCGTCAGTAAAAGCTGTTTTACCTGGCTTGTAATGTTAAATACTATTCCCTCCGTAGTATAATATGTCCTTGTTCTTCAATACTATTTAATGCTTCTCTCCTACGCTACTCAGTGATGTAATTATCATCATATTATTATCAAGATTTTATTACATTTCGGATGCAAGTAATAAAATTACCTTGTATCAAATATATTGGCAAACGTATCATAATCGAATCCAATCTAATTTACATGGACAAGCCTCATGCAAAACGGTCGCGAACAAAATATAGAAACAAAATTTTCTGAACGTATTAAAAGATTATTTTTCATAATTTGGTTGAAAAGGTTGCTAACAAAGTTTTTAACGCCTCAGTTAAAAGTGTCTAGAATAAACCTACTATAATAAATTTCTTTAAGGAGCAGTTTCGGGAACACATCAGACAACATAACAATTGAGTGCATATCTAAATTGATTATTACACACAACTGACACATGGCTGATTTCATCTGAGAACCATGAATTTTTTAAAAATCCACCAATCTGGAACTGATTACCTGATAAGCGCCCTAGTGCTAACTATCGACCCCGTAGATGGTGTACTAATCGGAAATAGTAATGCAAAAAACAAGGAATTTGGGTTTTTGGCATTATTAGATCAATTTTAAATCATAATTCGTATACGGGTTTTGTGTAATAATCTTCAAAATATAAACGCGGGCGACACACATATAATTTTGCCCGTGCCAAGAGATATCGTGCTGGTTGCTCTTAGAAAACTGCCTTCGGGCAACCCTCGGGACAGTTTTCATTGCAACCAGCACTCGACCGTCGAAGTGTGCAAAATGATCGGTAAGTATGTCTCGCCCTTGTTATATTACTAGTGATAATTTACCTTCAGGAAATAAAACATTTTAATTGAATAATCTTCGAAAAGGTAAATTTTATAATTTAAAAGTATTTGACCAATGATTAATGGTAAAGGAATTTATTAATAAAGAATTAAACAGTAACACCAATAGTGAATAAATTATTATAAACTTTAGAACTGCAAGATAAATTTATTCAATATTTAAAACCAACGCTCAAATTACTTTTAAAAAATGTATGAAATGCAAAATATAATGGTCAGACGCATATATTGTCATCCAAATATGTTGAATACTAAAGCTCCGTTTCCAGAAAATAAAGCTGGTCAACCAGTAAAGTTTATTCTGGGTATTTATGTGCCACTCTACTAGTTATAAAAATGTAAATTTCCTGGATACTAATCGCGATAAGCAAAACAACTTTAGTAGAATGACTACTCTAAATGTCAAGGTTACCACCAGATAAGCTTTTCTGGGGGAATGCAAACTCGGTGCCGGTCAGTGAAACGCGGTCGGCTGACACCTGCTACAAAATTTACAACTTAGTTAATTAGTGGCTTTAATTAGCGGGTTGCTAATTAATACTGCCTTTGCTGTGTGCACGTGCTGCGATTTTTTCACGTTATTAATTTAGGGCAGCTTTTAGCTGTTGGAGGTAATGTTCTGCAAAGAGGCATTAGTTGGGCGTTTTAAGGTATGCTTGTTGCGCTTACTTTTCAGGCAAACACGTAGGTTTTGTGAACTAGAGCAATGAGTGATTAAATTAGTTTATAACGGCTACAGCAATCTGCTTACTACTCATAATTACCAAATTAAATTTAAATTATTTATTTATTTATCGTATGGCTTGTTTTGGCAGGGAAGTAGAATAGGGGCACCTTGTTTTTGATAGCTGTCAATCAAATTTTGATTCGCGGTGTAATTCGCGGTTTAATTCGCGGTTTTCGCGGTTTTATTCGCGGATTGACCCAATTAATTTCGCGGTTTGATCTAATTAATTTCGCGGTTTGATCTAATTAATTTCGCGGTTTGATCTAATTAATTTTCACATGTGCTACTGAATAAATTACGCAATAGCTTCCGATTAAGTTACGCGGCGGCCATCTTGGATTTCTGGCGGGAATATTTGAAATTTGAATTTTTTCCGATTTTTTGATTTTAAATCTCCCGGGGTGTCGGCCATCTTGGTGCGCGCGCACTTCTCACGGCGGTTGTTTTTAATTTTGAATTTTCGCGGAAATATTTGAAATTCAAACTGATAGATCTATCTCGCTCTTCGAAGCTGCTGTCTCTCTCTTGCATTCACTCGCGGAAATATTTGAATTTAAAAAAAGCTATTTGCGTCGGACCCGAGTGGGAATCGAACCCTACTTTTCTTGGCAGCAGCCTTAGCACCTTACCGCTGCGCTATCGAGGTCTGTTGAACATATAGGAATTGAACAAGACGTCATTTCGCAGCTGTGCCGTCACACCGTTCGAGTTGAAACAAACTATTTTTTCAGAAATTCAAAATATAAGAACGGAATTGTGTCGTCTAGGGCCTTAGAAACTTGTTAATAATTTTTAAAAAATGACTTTGTAACTAGTTTTGCTGTAATTAATTTGTTTAATTTTATAATATGAGTGACGCTATCTCACTCAGCCCCATTGATTTTCTACAGCGTTCTCTTTTCCATCCCGTTTGCTACCTATGCGTAATTACAAAAGACGTTATCGCCTCAGGCAGACTTTCTATTTAGCCGGCGATTGTGTGTCATTCTCTGAAATCTGTACTCACGTTGCAGTTTTTGCTGGCTCGACTTTAAAATTTGGTTCTCAACAATTAACTACGTACATAGAAAACAGGCTGGTTACTTTATTTTATATAGCGAAGTCATTTTTTGTACAATTTACACGCAGAACACAACTCGTTCTTTATGTTTACTTTAGAAACCCTTAACCCTTTTCATTTAAATCGCGAAATCCGCATAAATATATTACTATAAAAAATCGCGAAAAGTGTTGAGTAAATAAATGCAACGCATTGTAAAGCCGTAAAACTTTTAGTTATTGTACGTTTACAAGATGGGTCTTTTGACAAAGTGGAAGAACCAAACTATGCTATTGTAAATGTACAGATTTTTCACTGTCAATTTGTATATAACAACTTAATGTAAATTGGTATTTGGAACATTTTAACGAAAACAGCGACTTCTTTCGGCATAAACTGTTTCTTCTCACCACGGAACCCTATTTTATAAGTAAACGTCTGAAATTGTGTCATTATATCGATAAAAACTGCATTTTAGTTTAAAAAATTCCAGTATAAATGCAAAACGGACAAAAATAAAAACGCAATTGACCACAAAGTAACATAATTTTGAATAAAAAAACACAATTTCGTTGGAAAAATGTTCTGTTTCACTTAAAATTTTACAAAAACTGACATCATGTCACTTGAAATTATACAAAAAACGACATTTTTATCCAATAAGCGATAAAAAAATACGCCGTCTCACATAAATTTATACAAAAATCGACATTATGTCACATAAATTATACAAAAACTGCCATCATGTCACTTGAAATTATACAAAAACGACATTTTTACTCAATACACGACGAAAATCGACATCATGTTATGTTTTTATTGTATAAGAATGGTTGTCCCCCATAAATTTGAATAAAAACAGACAATTTCGTTGAAAAAAAAATAGCTTTTCAATATCGTTTGCAAATAAGACAAGGGATACTTGTAAAAATATAAGTCAAACCATTTTTCTTGTAAAAAATTTACGAAAAGACGTAAGTGTTGGCGACAAATGAAAATAAATTTGAATAAAAACACGCAAAAATTACGAAAAGACGTATGTGTTGGCGACAAATTAAAATAAATTTGAATAAAAACGCACAATTTCGTTGAAAATCTTTACAAAGCGACTTTATAGTACCGAAAAAATTATGTAAAAAAGTTTTAAGAGTTATTTCTAAGCATAATTTTGCAAACGTTTAACAAATAAACCGTAATTTTTTTAAGTAAATCACACAATTATGAAATCGTAGTTTAATTTATATGAATTTTCGATACTTTGTATGTGAAAAATAGCTTCAATTACTAATATTTGAATAAAAACATGAAATTTCCAAAGCATTTCGTTTAAAATTTTAGAAAATCGACAGCATCTCCCATGAAAATTTATAAAAATCGACATCTTGTCACATTAAATTCTGCAAAAACGACAAAAAACAATATTTTTATACAACTTTCATTGAAAAATAGTAAAATTTTACGAAAATACGTCTGTGTTGACGACAAATGAAAATAAATTTGAATAGAAACACGCAAAAATTACGAAAAGACGTATGTGTTGACCCCCAAAGTAACAAAAATTTGAATAAAATAACGCAATCATACAGCATCTCACATAAATTTTCGCAAATATCGACATCATGTCACATAAATTATACAAAAACTGTCATCACGTCACTTGAAATTATACAAAATACGATATTTTTATTCAACACACGATGAAAATTGAACAAAAATCACGCAATCACACATCATATCACATAAATTTACACAAAAATCGACATCATGTCACATAAATTATACAAAAACTGACATCATATCACTTGAAATTATACAAAAAACGATATTTTATTCAACACACGATGAAAATTGAACAAAAAGCACGCAATTACAAGCCATCCCACATAAATTTTCACAAAAATCGACATCATGTTACATAAACTATGCATAATTTTGCAAATGTTTTACACTTTTTATAAAATGCATCGCTCAAAATTAAAAGAAATAGCAATTTCGTTGAAAAATTTGCAAATGTTTTACACTTTTTTATAAAATGTATCGCACAAAATTAAAAGAAATCACAATTTTCTAAATTATATCACGCCATTATGAAATCGTAGATTGATTTTTTGAACTTTTACACTTTGTAACTGTAAAATAACTTCAAATACTAATATTTTAGCTTTAGATTTTGTAATTATTGCAGATTCGTGAAAAACAAAAGCAGAGTAGAAATAAAAAACACAAACACTTTTGTAATAAACAAATATATTGTTCTTATTTCGTATAATACTTAATAATATAAATATAAATGTACAGCAGAATGTCTTATTTTCTAAAAATTGGCTAGCAATTTACAAAACTGTAGTTTGAGGTGCACGACATTTCAAATTAAAAAGGCTGTAAGTAATAAAATCAGAATTTCGTTGTGTACTTTTAAAGTTTAAGATGCACCCAATCTAGAATTCCCTTCGTTTTTGGTGTTGATGACATCTGCCTTAGAGGCGTTTTTCTAACGGCCCTTTTTTGGAGGCGTTTCCTTATCGGCGTTCTTCTGACTGAACCTTTTTGATGTGGACTTGGATGAGTAGCTGGTGTTTTTAATTTATATTCTAAATCAGAATCGCAGTTATCAGTTTCCATTTCGGTTTTTCCTGTAGTACCAGTCGGGGTTGGCTTCTTTTGCTGTTTAGGTTTAGCTAGCAGCACATTAGCAACGTTAAGGTCTTTGATGTAATCAGCAAACTGTAGGCGTCCGGGTGGATTAATAGTTTTTCGAGGCCGCAGAGTGTCGTGAATTAAATCGACTATGTTAGACGCCGGTAAAATTTCACCCTTTATAGTAACGGTGCCCTTGTGATCCCAGCTCACATCGCTTGAGGTACTCAAAATGCGTAGGAAAACTTCAGCTTTTTTCTTAAAAGTTTTGGGAAGTGTAGATAAAATAACGGCATTTGATAGGCTGTCACTGGTTGTTTCAATAGGTATTTTGATTGGCTGCCGCGCCTGGTTTGTGAAATGAAGGAATCGTTGTAAAACCTGATTGTACTGGATCCATTTATCGTGATCAGTTAATTTGGACTTTAAAACTTTTTGCATTTCGTCATCAAGCTGTGATAATATATTTTTCTCCGCATCATCGCCAGACTTAAGACGTTGGACAAATTCCGGCGATACAATCAACATCTTCCGCTCTTTGTCCATTTTAGTCGAAAAGGAGCTCAGTCGTTTGTTTTGGTAGAGCCGTCGTGAATAAACTAGCTTAAAATCAAGACTTTCATAATAAATATATAAAAAATATGACAGGTACGGGAATCGAACCCGTATTCTCTCTCGAGATCAGAGCTTGAATCTGACGCCTTAACCATTCGGCCAACCTGCCTCACTATATAAACGAGCACTCTCTGCATAATTAAGAAAACATATAGTTTAAAAGTCTTCTATTTGCAATTTCATACAATATTTCATATAAATTAAGCCATGTACAAATTTCTAAATCGGTTTTGATATATATTTTCTCGAAAGACTTGACCCTCAGCTGCCGTTTTATTATTTGTCGTGATGCGTCATCGCTGAATTTACAGGAGCCAACCTGTCTGCTGTGTGACGTATGCAATGTCTCCATCCCTTTTTATTTTAAAATTCTATAAAACCAGAGGCCCGACTGCTGCCGCACTAACACGTTTTAAACCATTGTACTCTGTTACCTGATGCGGCAGCAGTTTGGACCTCTGATTTTATAGAATTTTAAAATAAAAAGGTATGGAAACACTGCGTGCGTCACATCGCAGACAGGATGACACTTGTAAAATTCAGCGATGACGCATCACGACAAATAATAAAACGGCAGCTGAGGGTCAAGTCTTTCGAGAAAATATATATCAAAACCGATTTAGAAATTTGTACATGGCTTAATTTATATGAAATATTGTATGAAATTGCAAATAGAAGACTTTTAAACTATATGTTTTCTTAATTATGCAGAGAGTGCTCGTTTATATAGTGAGGCAGGTTGGCCGAATGGTTAAGGCGTCAGATTCAAGCTCTGATCTCGAGAGAGAATACGGGTTCGATTCCCGTACCTGTCATATTTTTTATATATTTATTATGAAAGTCTTGATTTTAAGCTAGTTTATTCACGACGGCTCTACCAGAACAAACGACTGAGCTCCTTTTCAACTAAAATGGACAAAGAGCGGAAGATGTTGATTGTATCGCCGGAATTTGTCCAACGTCTTAAGTCTGGCGATGATGCGGAGAAAAATATATTATCACAGCTTGATGACGAAATGCAAAAAGTTTTAAAGTCCAAATTAACTGATCACGATAAATGGATCCAGTACAATCAGGTTTTACAACGATTTCTTCATTTCACAAACCAGGCGCGGCAGCCAATCAAAATACCTATTGAAACAACCAGTGACAGCCTATCAAATGCCGTTATTTTATCTACACTTCCCAAAACTTTTAAGAAAAAAGCTGAAGTTTTCCTACGCATTTTGAGTACCTCAAGCGATGTGAGCTGGGATCACAAGGGTACCGTTACTATAAAGGGTGAAATTTTACCGGCGTCTAACATAGTCGATTTAATTCACGACACTCTGCGGCCTCGAAAAACTATTAATCCACCGGGACGCCTACAGTTTGCTGATTACATCAAAGACCTTAACGTTGCTAATGTGCTGCTAGCTAAACCTAAACAGCAAAAGAAGCCAACCCCGACTGGTACTACAGGAAAAACCGAAATGGAAACTGATAACTGCGAGTCCGATTTAGAATATAAATTAAAAACACCAGCTACTCATCCAAGTCCACATCAAAAAGGTTCAGTCAGAAGAACGCCGATAAGGAAACGCCTCCAAAAAAAGGGCCGTTAGAAAAACGCCTCTAAGGCAGATGTCATCAACACCAAAAACGAAGGGAATTCTAGATTGGGTGCATCTTAAACTTTAAAATTACACAATGAAATTCTGATTTTATTACTTACAGCCTTTTTAATTTGAAATGTCGTGCACCTCAAACTACAGTTTTGTAAATTGCTAGCAAATTTTTAGAAAATAAGACATTCTGCTGTACATTTATATTTATATTATTAAGTATTATACGAAATAAGAACAATATATTTCTTTATTACAAAAGTGTTTGTGTTTTTTATTTCTACTCTGCTTTTGTTTTTCACGAATCTGCAATAATTACAAAATCTAAAGCTAAAATATTAGTATTTGAAGTTATTTTACAGTTACAAAGTGTAAAATTTCAAAAAATCAATCTACGATTTCATAATGGCGTGATATAATTTAGAAAATTGTGATTTCTTTTAATTTTGTGCGATACATTTTATAAAAAAGTGTAAAACATTTGCAAAATTATGCATAGTTTATGTAACATGATGTCGATTTTTGTGAAAATTTATGTGGGATGGCTTGTAATTGCGTGATTTTTGTTCAATTTTCATCGTGTGTTGAATAAAATATCGTTTTTTGTATAATTTCAAGTGATATGTCAGTTTTTGTATAATTTATGTGACATGATGTCGATTTTTGTGTAAATGTATGTGATATGATGTGTGATTGCGTGATTTTTGTTTAATTTTCATCTTGTGTTGAATAAAAATATCGTATTTTGTATAATTTCAAGTGACGTGATGACAGTTTTTGTATAATTTATGTGACATGATGTCGATATTTGCGAAAATTTATGTGAGATGCTGTATAATTGCGTGATTTTATTCAAATTTTTGTTACTTTGGGGGTCAACACATACGTCTTTTCGTAATTTTTGCGTGTTTCTATTCAAATTTATTTACATTTGTCGTCAACACAGACGTATTTTCGTAAAATTTTACTATTTTTCAATGAAAGTTGTATAAAAATATTGTTTTTTGTCGTTTTTGCAGAATTTAATGTGACAAGATGCCGATTTTTATAAATTTTCATGGGAGATGCTGTCGATTTTCTAAAATTTTAAACGAAATGCTTTGGAAATTGCATGTTTTTATTCAAATATTAGTAATTGAAGCTATTTTTCACATACAAAGTATCGAAAATTCATATAAATTGAACTACGATTTCATAATTGTGTGATGTACTTTAAAAAATTACGGTTTATTTGTTAAACGTTTGCAAAATTATGCTTAGAAATAACTCTTAAAACTTTTTTACATAATTTTTTCGGTACTATAAAGTCGCTTTGTAAAGATTTTCAACGAAATTGTGCGTTTTTATTCAAATTTTTGTTACTTTGGGGATCAACACATACGTCTTTTCGTAATTTTTGCGTATTTTTATTCAAATTTATTTTCATTGGTCGTCAACACAGACGTATTTTCGTAAAATTTTACTATTTTTTCAATGAAAGTTGTATAAAAATATTGTTTTTTGTCGTTTTTGCAGAATTTAATGTGACAAGATGCCGATTTTTATAAATTTTCTACGTATTTTCGTAATTTTGCGTGCTTTTATTCAAATTTATTTTAATTTGTCGCCAACACATACGTCTTTTCGTAAATTTTTTACAAGAAAAAATGGTTTGACTTATATTTTTACAAGTATCCCTTGTCTTATTTGCAAACGATATTGAAAAGCTATTTTTTTTTCAACGAAATTGTCTGTTTTTATTCAAATTTATGGGGGACAACCATTATTATACAATAAGACTCGGATATCTTCGGAACACGGTAGCTGAAAGCAACGCACCACCCTTTCTTACCTATATGAGTAAGAAAAAGATAGCCATACAAAAAATTATATTAGTAGCCATGTTTAGTTGACAAATGTCATAATTAAAATTAGTCAAGCCTTCTCCAATACTTGCTATTATGTTTATCTCTTTCTTTACGTATATCTTCTTGTTCATGTTATCTTATTGCTGATATATATAATTGTGACCGACAGGCAACGATCTGTTAGGCCATTTGAGGATGACGAAATAGAAAGTTCTGCAGAGTCGGTGATATCATAGCAAATTCCATTGCGAATAATTACGCATTTTATGTTTATCTCTTTCTTATTCAAGCAATACGTATTATCAGTATGTCAGGAATATACTAAAATAAAATTTGTAACTTGTTTTATATTACGATCTGCCTTTAGCTCTTATCGCCCATTTAATGTTTAAACTAGCTGTTGTAATTTATAAGCGGCTAAAACTCAGTCGAAAATAACATTTAAAATTTATTTATAATATGAATATGGAAGTGTAATGTCAGAACAGCTAAGTGGTACAATGTTCAAACCTTTAAAACCAAACAAAACACAGGCACCGACCTGTTTTAAAAAGGGAACTTAGACGGAAATTTCCAATAGTAGGTAGGGACAATGAGGATCTCGTTAATCCAGCCATATAGCAGGCACAAATTATAAAATAATTAATAAGCTGTTACAAATCTATTTTTTTTTAAAATTGCATCTACCTTTAATCACATCAAGCTGCACATTTCAGTTCTTAAAATTTAAATTTTCGAAAAAATAAGTTGTTTAAAATTCGAGCGGCGTGACTGCAGAGCTGTGAAATGACGTTTTGTTCAAACCCTTTAAATCCCGTAGCGCTCCGTGGTCTAGCGGCATCGATCGATGTGAGCCCAATGTGTATGCAAACGTAGAGGGTTCAAATCCAAGTCCGCCAGAATTTTTTTTAAATTAAACATCCATCCTGTGACTGCAAGAGAGAGAGAGAGAGACAACCAGAGCAGAAAAGAGAGAGAGATAAATCTACCAAAACAAGGACTTAGAAAAAAAAATCTGAACAAATTTGAAATTCAAATATTCGCGCGAAATTAAAATGGCCTCCGTGCACGAGAGAGACAACCAAGGGGGCAGAAGAGCGAGATAGATCTAGCAGTTTGAAATTCAAATATTTTCCGCGAAAATTCAAAATTAAAAACGACACCTGTGAGAAGTGCGCGCGCAGAAAACCAAGATGGCGGACACCCGGGAGATTTAAATTCAAAAAATTGAACTTAGAAAAAAAATCTGAAAAATTTCCTATAGTAAGTAGGGTTAATGGAACTCTGGTTAATCCATTCATGCGCACCGCCGCGTAATTCCGGAAGCAAATTAAAAATGGCCGCGCGTAATTTAATCGGAAGCTAATGCGTAATTTAATCAGTAGCACATATGTAAATTACATATCAAACTTCATATGTGATTAATTAGATCAAACCGCGAAATTAATTAGATCAAACCGCGAAATTAATTGGGTCAATCCGCGAAAATTCCGCGAAATCCGCGAATAATTCCGCGAATTAAACCGCGAATCCGCGAATCAATTAAAAGTGGTGGGGGAAAGCTGTCCCTGTTCTACTGACGTCTTTGAATAAAAATTAGAGAAATAAATATACTCATACAAAATAATTAAAATGTTTACATTTACAAAAATATTAGAGCAAATTATGTGCATATATTATAACTTTGGGTGCATATACTCAACAAAATGTATGCATATATATCCGCATATTTTCGTACATAACTACTAAACATATGGGCGCCAGTTGTCGTTCAGCGACAACACCAGATAAAACTACCACACTTTAATTCAAAATTATGCGTAATAAACGGATCAGGCCATAATTATATATAACAGCAATGGGATAACATGAATAAGATAAGATGCTTAAGTAGGAAAAAATATGTTTAGTTGACATATGTCATAATTAAAATGAGTGTCAAGCCTACGCAAATATTTGCTACTATGTTTATTTCCTTCTTACTCAAGCAATACGTGTGATTTTCTTGTTCGTGTTATCTCATTGCTGTTATATACAGATTAGTGGTGAATAATGTGATACAGTTTATGGGCTTTGTATGTGTTAGACAGAAATAGATTGATATGCGACTAACATCTAGTATCCGCAGGATCAAGGTGTTTTGTTTTTAGAAAACACTGAATTCTAGGATACTAGATTTTAATAGCATATCAGTCTATTTCTGTCTAACGCATACAAAGCTCATAAACTGTATTCTAGCTCATTGGACTCTATACGTTCACATTATCCACCACCAATCTGTATAAATAACACTAGGTTCGTTAGATTCAAGACGAACCCAGAACTTATAATTATTATTCTTATTATATAAATTATTACAAAATATCTAATAAATAAATAGTATACGAAGATTATTCAAGCAAGCAAAAAGGATTTGAGTAGATAGAAAGCTCGGAATCGATTCGGGCGCAGTTTATAAACCCTAATTGAAATGAGATTCATCAAACGCGCCAGAAAAGATATTTGTTAAAGCCATTCACGTAAAGCATCGCTATCGTCAAAGAAGATAAGTCCAATATAGTAGGTAATTCGTACGCGCTAATTAATTTTCCCAGATGACTGAACATTTTAGTACAACCATTTTGTTGGAAAGTAGTTGATACTCTGGTTGTGCATGTTATTTTTGTTAAGGAAATCTCTTTTTCAAGTAAATGTTTGTGCAGCTCGAAATGATATTTCATTTTAGACCATTTTTCACATGCAACGCATTTCGAAAAAATAAGTTCAATCACAAATCCTGAAGCCCCCACTTTCTCTAAATAAATTGCTATGTACGTCACTGCTACAGGGTATTCTTAAAATATGGGGCAACATTTCTATAGCGTTTTGGGAGAACCCAGTACTTAAGCAAAAAAAGTTCTAATGAACATATGGTTTGTAATCGTAAAAAGTCACTTTTCGAGGTTTCTTCAGATCTACACGTTTCAGGATCCCTAGATGACGAAAAACATGCTTTCTTAATTCCGTCTGCCTCTCTGTCTGTCTGCCTGTTCGTTTGTGTGTTTTTCCGTCCGCCTGTTGGCAGTATAGTTCAAAAACTGTTTGTTGTAGGTAGAAGATATTTTGCATGCGGATTACATATTTATCTGACTCGAAACCGAAAGAAATTCGGTTAAATATATACACAGTGTGAGCACCGTAAAAAATAACATTCTGCAATTTTGTCTTTAACTCAAGATCTATTAGTTAAATAAAAGTAATACTTTTCAGGTAGCTCAGGTTTTTACCCTTGACGAAAAAAGCCACATTTTGGACCCAACATATACAGGATGAACACTCTGCTTGTGGTCCGGTGGTGAGCGAGTCGTATCGCTGTCCGCAATATTTAGTTAATTTGCAAATTGACGTAATTCATATTACTCTTGCGAGGGAAGGTTCGTGTAAACCTCTTTACAGATATTTCCTTTCGCTATGTCCCTAGCGCTATAGTGTGCGCATGGGGATTTTCCGTTTCCTACGTGGTTATAGCACACTGTGCTAACAACACATGAGCCGATCTAGAGAAAATTGAAGTTTAATATTAGAACCCAGACATTTCAAAAACTCACATAATATTTTTTAACGTAGTTTTAGAATACAATAAATTAATATGATATAAAAAAAATGACGCAGATAAATTTAAGCACCATTTGAAAAATATAATATTAGAAAAGAATGGCTAGTATTTTAAAGTAATGTAAGTTATATATTAATTACTTAATGAGAAATGTCATAACTTTTCGCATTAGTTTTATCGAGGAAAATATTTGAATTTAATGCTTTTCTCTTCTGTTTCGCATTTTTTCATTTCTGTGTTAGTAGCTCTATCTGCCTATATCTCCTAGTACCAGGGCGTAGATCTCTATTTTACGGTGTGCCATCGACGTTGGTTGCACTTTAATATCACGTCTCAACTTTATGTTTGTTACTGCCGCACAAATATCATAAAAACCTTGCGTACTCTAAATATTTTGATCCTAGCATTTAATTTCTTTATACTACTTAACATAAATTTGGAAGAAATTATGAAGTTTGTCGAAATTCTGTTTAAACGATGTAAGTTCTGTATCGAACCCGAAGAATTATCTGTTGGTTGCATGTAGTCTTCAGTTGATATTACTATCTAATTCATCTTGCATGGGCTGTTCAAAATTACTTTTATGACATTGTGGTAACGTCTCAAATTCTGTTTCTTCATAAAAAAAACTGCTATCAAAATTATTGTCAAATGCCAAAATGGAAAGCTCAACGCGATCTTGAAATAGTAAATTGGGGGTGATTAACAAAACACCTGTGTTGTAAACTGCGCGAAGATGTTTGCAAAATTTGTCTCCTGTACCACTTCAATAATCGCATTGTTGTATTTCTATATCAACTGTATATAAAACAGTAATACCTTGTGAAGACGTCACCATCAAAACTGTATCTGTTTTTTCCACATTATGAAGATAGGCTTTATCATAATTCTTCCGATAAAAAACAAACAAAATTTGCCAAAGATATTGCGTGAAGGCTTTACATTTCTGTAAAATTTGATCTTTGAGTACACGAATAGACATCTCGAAAACATTGTTAGTGTTGTGTCCTCTTATAACATAATATTGCGAAAACAGTGGCACCATTCAATTCTTGTAATCCATCTAACATTTGTTTTGTTTATTGTAAGTTTACAGTTTGCAAATATACAAAAAAACTTGTGTAAATAGAAGTTCCACTAAACCGATAACAAACCGTCTTTTAAACTGTTATCTGGGCAAACTGTAGGTAGAGAATTTTTATCCGACTCTCTTTTTTTAGAGCTTAATTTTCTAGATAAAACTGAGTAACCTTTTTATATATTGATATATTTTAGAAAATTTAAGTCAAACAGAAAACTGTTGAAGCAAAAGTTGTTTCTAATTAAAAATATAGGTTTTTTGTTTAAATAAGTAGGATATATTTCTTTTCAATTAGAAACAACTTTTATTATGTGAACAAATGTTTCCAAAGATTCTTAGTTTTCGAGATAAAAAAATTAAATAGGTCACCCTGTATACTAAATAAATAAAACTGAGTTTTAGTAAAGAAAGTTGCAAACCTCAATTATTCCGTTAAAATGTTCCTCCGCACTGATACATTTTGACATATGTTCATTGGACATTTTTCCACTTAGCGAGTTGCCCCACCACGCTGCAGAAATTTGGCTCCATTGTGTAAGCACACCCTATATACATCCAAAGCCGGAAGAAGTTAAAGGATTGTTAAATAGCTATTGATAAATGAATAGCAAAATTAAAACATCTATAAGTAACAAACGACTTCCGGGATTGAACCGTGTCATTATTGAGGTTGAAGAACTCAATGTGTCGTCCACTTTCATAAGGAGCTTCATCAGGAGCAAAAGCAAAAAAGCACGGTAACTCAACGTGTAAACCACGTCGGAGGCAAAACTCGTTTGCAAGGGGAAGGAGATAGGAAAAAGGCGCCTTTCTTCTTCTGATCGATAGAAGAGTTTCCCCTCTGTCGTAGTTTACAGGTTGAGTTACCGAGCTCTTTTGCTTTTTCTCCCGATGAAGCCCCTTACGAAAGCGGGCAAAACGTTGAGTTCTTCGACCTCAATAATGACATGGTTCAATCCCGAAAGTACGTAATGACAATGTGCGTGAAAGCTTGCGAAATCATAGAATATCTATCACCATACTGGGCAACGGTTGTAGATACTCAGATATAGTTTATTTTTTGACGTCGTCGTTATATCTACTGCAACAGTTATTATAACAATTAATTAAGAACTTAAACATTTTTCACTAGAATGATAGGTTCTTAGATTATAGTCTACGTTTGATTTTTTGTTGGAGGTTTTCACGTGGGAAACGTAGACCTCACAAAATCAGTAGTGAAATGTTACTTTTGGAGACTATTTAGTAAACTTCATATTTCATTTTAATAAACTCCACAAGCAAATGGCGAAACCTCACGTAGTGAATTTATTTGTCCATTATTAGCCAAAGCTAAACTGCTCTTCATCTATTGCAGTTTTAAATACAAAGTAAGTTTCTTCGTTTACTATCTAGTTGTCGCAGTAAATAAGTTAATTATTTAATTTTGTCTGTATGTGTTCGTCCTTGACCCCTATAAAATTTACGCTTGATATAATAGCAAAATTTGGCATTTAGATTTAAAATAAAGGATACATCTGGATAAAAATATTTTAGTAAACTATACTGATTAACGGGTTTTCAGTAAACCATTCTTCGTTGCTGTGGTTCGAAAATCACACACAAGGTTACATGGCAGTGCAGAAACCTATGTATAAACCAAACAAACATGTAAGAAACTGGTGGAATCAAACCGGGTTGCAAAACTGATTCGAACTAGATATTGCATTTCAAAACTTTTTAAAATTATAGTTCAAGCAGCCGTTTGTAAAATCGTTTCAAAACCAGTTTGTAAACAAGCTTTAAAGTGAATCGAAATATTGGTTCATAATCGAATTGTATTGATTGATTTGTAATTTTTCAGTTTTCTGTAAGCTCTAGTATTGGTATTAGTGATATGCCGAGACAGGAATGCGACGAGGTTGAGTAGGTACTTCTCGATGTCTCGAATTTCGACGTCGAGAGTTAACTTGTGTTCTCAAGTTGAGTTTTCTCGAACTGTCGAAAATGATTTCCATTGTTAAATAACGCAGGCAGCTAGCGGATTACCATTGCAAATTATTTTCAAAATTGCGCATACAGGACCCGAAAAAATTCTTGGGGTTTTCATTTTACATAAATAGCTAAAAGATTGAAAACAGTTTACCAAAATGCCTTTCCATCAGAATTGACCGTCCGTCGATGAACAAATGAGTTTAAGTGTGACAGAAAGAGCCTTGAAGACGATGCAGAGACTGAAATTGTGGTCAAAGTGGAGAATTAGGGATGAAATATAGACGAATGACTATTAAAACGGTAGTCAGGATTGACGAGAAATCGGTTAGGTGAATACCCAATGACATTTTGACATGTGAATAAGGTTTCAGCGCAATAGGTACCTCGAATGTTGACATTGTCGCACAAATAGGATCGAATGAACATTTGTCGTTAGATTTTGGCCCGTACCGATCCAGATTCTGAAAACTTTTTTGATATAATCGGCACTATGGGCGAAAGTTGAGGCCATCACTATGACCCTGTCGCCAAACAAACCAGCACGGAGTCGCGGCATTTCTACCCCAAAGAAGTTTAGTTCGGTTTTATGAGATCACCTTTCATGATAATGGTCGTAGCATCAGCAGTGCGTATTACTGCAACCTTCTGACATAATTGCGAGACCAAATCAAAATCAAACCTAGTGGACGTCTGCGAAAAGGAGTTCTCCTACAGCACGACAACGCCTCGTCGCAAAACGCAAAAGTGGCTGAAGTGGGCTTTGAAATCCTTCCACACCCAGCCTATCTAGGAGTTTTCGCAGCCTCGGATTTTTTTCTGTTCGGAAAACTGAAAGTTCACCTTCGGGAAACTGAAAGCTCATCTTCGGGAACGCCTTTCAGGGATGACGACAGCTTTAAAACTTAGACGGCTTTATGGTTAGCGAGATCAAATGCAGATTTCTATAAGGAGAGCATTATGAAAATCAAACATCGATGGGCCACGTGCGGCGATTTGGCAGAAGACTAAATAGAGAAGACCTGAAATGTATTTAGAATTTCAGACTTAAAGCATTAGTAGTTCTCTAAATCGACAAAAAAAATCTCCTTCTCTCGTAGTAACGAAATATACATATAACAGAGCACATTTTTAATGATGAATAATAAAATTAAAGTAAGTTTATTAAAAATCATAAAAAATTTAACTGAATATATATTAACAGATTCTATGTTGAGTAGTAGATATACAATTTCTATTTTGCTTTCAAAAAGTGAGCTCCAACTCAGTTCTTGTGCAATATTCGAAATGCAAATGTGTTTTATTTATTTTTTTATTTATTTATTTATTTCGCACTCTGCCAACAGCCATTACAAGATAAATCTCATTGATCGAAATTGGTAATACTTCCCAGTATAAGGCAAATACATATAATAGCTATTTGTACAAGTGCTAAAAGTGGATGTTTATGCACGTGACATGAAAATTGTCTAGTGCATAAACACTTTTAGCACGAGTTTGCACACAATATTTTTTCTACGGCTTTAAATTTACTGTTATTAATCCATAAATGTCGATTCAACAAACGTTTGCATTTATGACAGTTATAATTTATGTCATAGTAAAGAAATGGCCTTGACCCGCAGGTGACTGTTTCTGCAGTCGGTAGCTGTCAAAGTTAGTTATCAAAGGTAATTATAAATGTACACATTTTACTTTATCCATTACATAATGCTTTAATTATTTAAAAAACACTTTACCTCTAACGAAAGAAATAACTAGAATAACTTTACAACCTCACTTCCAGTTCGAAATTCTAAATTCAACACCAGCTGTTTACTTTATAGCACATATTCTAAAAGTAAACAGCTGATTTCACTTTTAACTCGCTGATTTATAAAACGTCATTTTTAGTGAAACAAGCTAGTGCTAAAAGGTCTACTTTTAATAGTGGTCGTAGAAAAACCGAATTATATACTGAAACAGTGCATACCATGTTACATGTTACATGCATTGCCAAATGACTTGATTCACTTTACATTGAACACATTCTATTCTTCTCTCTCCCTCATCTGTTTCAAATCGAGTGTTACATGTGCTTACCGTAAACATCAAAAGGCAGAACATTCTTATTCAATCCGTCAGAGAATTACTGTTTGTTTGTTTGTTATGGATAAGGTCTAGGCATGCGGAGTACCGGGTTATATGGTCAAAGTTCTACTAGAATTTTGTCAATCCTAAGGAGTTCCAACCATAGCAAGCAATCTTTTACATGCTACACGTCTTAGTAACATCGGACTCACGGTGGGGAATAATATTCACACCGCGCAATCTATAATATAATTTTCCTTAATGTGTCTGTCTGTGGCACAACATAAAATCTCACGTTCCGGCTTCGCAGATGTTTATATTTGTTTAGGTTTTGTTTTTCTTATCTTAGCGCTCGGCTCGGATCGTGACCTTTCGCGTATCCTATTTCACGTGCGCGTAGCGCGCAATTTGCTTGTTCTACATTAAAAACCGAACAATAGTCTTCTACCAATTTAATGTTAACTTACTGGATGAGGAGTTACTGGCAGTCTTAAGTTAAATATATTCAGTTTTTCCTGCTGTAGGGTATTTCTAACAAATAACGATTATCAGGTGTAGTTTAATCAATAAAATAAGTAAATAATCTGTAGTTTTGGTTACCATATCCTTGGTTCACCTCTAAGGGCCGGTTGCAGAAAGCAATGTTAAGTCTGGTGTTAGCTAACATCGCGTCAAAGTGAACAAAATCGCATCAAATTTTGTTTACTAATGTATTAGTTGCCATAAAGATTTGAGATTTGATTCGTTTTTGTTCACTTTGACGTCGCGTTAGCTAACGCCAGACTTAACATTGCTTTCTGCAACCGGCCCTAAATGTCCTAATTAGATTTTAAGAATTCTGTGCTGCTTGCGTATGTCAGGTTATCTAGGTTACGTTTTTAAGTTTTCCTATTATATACTTGAAATAGAAGAGTTGATAACGTACGACACTTGTGTCACCATTTCGGCTAGACTACGGTTATGGCCCTGCCCCTTAATGCAGAAATTGTTGACGAAGAGGCAGAGGAACCTCAAGGGGTCCCATAGATCGGAAATGCCCTCTTACGGAAGTACGGGGGGTTAAGTTAACATGGGAAAAAGTAAAAAATATCGTATTTTATAAACCTTAAAACCTTATATTCCACTCCTCGAGAGGGGAATAAGGTTTAAATAAAACTTTCCGTTTCGTTGTTTTTCCGCCGAAAAATCAATTACAGTATTTGTTCATTTTGGAAAATGAAAAACGTGATTTAATCTTGATGATAGCTTCTTACATATTAAATTTGTTTAGGTTAGGTCAAGTTCCCGTGCAACACTTGTAACGCCTTAAGATCAGATAAAACAGGGAGAACTCCGACGTAATTTTTGTTAGGTTAGTTTAGGTTAGGTTAGGCTACGTGAGGTTAGGTTAGGTTAGGTACAAGTAGTCTTAGGATATTACAGACCAACGTAGGGAGAAAAAGGGCGGCACACGGCATAGCTTTTAGCACAGCCGCAGAACAGGAAGTAGACATGATTATAGTAGGAGAGTCCAATAAAGCAATAGCCAAGGGATGAGGATGGGCAAGAGAGAAAAATGCAAATGTGGCGATATATTTCAGAAACCGGAGGATAAGGGTAAAGAAACTGGAACCCAAGGAGGGGTTTATAATCATAAGTATGGAAAACTATAAAATATATTGTTACATATGTTACATATGTTTCAACATCACAATCGACGAATACAAAAGGAGAATAGATACCATCATGAGCGATATAACAGATACTGCAGGCGAATGTGTATTAATAAGAGATATAAATGCCAAAGCGGCAGAATGGAGATCTCCCGTTACAGATAAGAGAGGAAAATATTTCTGTGAATGGATTTCGGCAGCAAACATGACAATACACAATACAGGTACTAACCCCACCTTTGTACGCGGTACGAGCAAATTATACATAGACATTACGTTCTCTACACAGAAGATCGGAAAAAAAGACTGCAGGATGGAAAGTTATGGATGAGGAAACGATCACGGAACATAAATATATATATTACTAGATAATAAACCAGTTAAAAAGAAGGAGGGTGGGACAAACGATAATAGTTAACGACTGGGAGGTGTTTAAAGAGCTACTCACTTGGAGCATACAGAGAAATGGCGACTTGAAAGCGACAGTCGAACAGCGTCTAGAAATGATGAGAGAAGCATAAGAAGGAAGTGTGTGCAGACGGGGGGAAAGGCAGCACTGGTGGACGGATGAGATTACAAGTAAAAGGGAAGAATGCAACAGGATACGGAGAAAGATCACCAGAATAGCAAAAAATGTAAGAAACATGCCAGACATACAATAAATCAAGGACCAATACAAAGATAGCAAGAAAAATTTGCAACAAATGATAAACGAATCGAAGAGGAAGCAATGGGACGATGGGGTCAAGGATACGCGACGGTATTGAAGAAGTTCCGAGCATACTTACCATACGATATAACAATAGATAAGAAACGGTAAATTGCGAGAGAACGCACCCCAAGTCGCCATGAACAATGGCAAGTAGAACATAGAGATGGGAACGCAGTCTTTTAGGGAAGCAGAACTGGAACAGGCGCTAAGAAAGATGAAAACAGGAAAGACTCCAGGTATAGACGGAATCTTTCCTGAAGTTCTGAAGGTAGCAGGTAAAACAGCACCAGAATGGATACTCCAAATTATGAACCACCTACTAGAGACACGAACATTCCCACGTGAGTTGAAGATCACAAAACTGGTACTCATACCAAAGGGCGGGCCAATAGAAGAACAAAAATACAGACCACTGCTTATTAAACACAATGGGTAAATTATACGAGAGCCTAATAAAGGAAAGGCTGGTAAAAGCAATAGACGAAATAGGAGGGGGTCTATTAGAATACCAATATAGCTTCCGGAAAAGGAGAGGTACTTTGCAGGTAATAGAAGTCATCAGAACAGTAAATGTAAACCAGGGATGGGGAGTGCTTATAACGTTAGATGTAAAAAACGCCTTCAATTTTGCATGGTGCGGGGGGATAGTTGAGGAACTAGTTACAGCCGAGAAATATACCTGCACACGTAGTAGAAATAATAGGAGACTATCTGAAGGACAGAAGAGTACAACTGACGGACCACAAAACAATGGATATGACAGCAGGCGTCCCATAAGGCTCAGAACTTGGACTCACACTGTGGAACATGGTGTACGATGGAGTGCTCAACCAGGAGTGGTCGCAGGGAGTAAAACCGATTTTCTTCGCGGATGACTTGGCCTTAGTAGTAACGGCCGACGACATAGAAATGCTCGTACATTCAACAAACGAAGCTATCCATATGACAACAAACTGGATGGGCGATCATAGCTTGGAACTGGCGCAGAATAAGACCGAAGCGGTAGTAATTAAAGGCCATAGAAAAAACAAGGACACCCAATTCGAGTGCGTCGGCAACATCATAAGACTAAAAAAATCAGTACGATACCTAGGAATAATAATAAGCGAAAGAGGATGGCGGGGGGAGGGGGTGGGGGGGATATGTACTAACCACAACACAGAAGGCAGAAGCCAGGGCGGCAGCATTAGTAAGAATAATACCGAATATAGATGGCCCAAAGAGTAAGAAGAGAGAGATCTTGAACGCGGTAGTGGAATCGATCTTATTATACGGAGCGCCCGCCCGTATTGCAGGAGGCGATGAAGGTAGGAAGGTATAAAAAAATTATAACAAGGTTGCAACGAAAAATGTTATTACGAATAGCTAGCGGCTATAGGACAGTCTCGGGAATAGCTTTGCAGGTTATCACCGGAACTGTTCCTATTGATATAATGGTGCACGAGCGGAAGAGGCTTCACCAACGAAATGACGGCCAAACGACTGAACAAAAAGGGAAGAAAGAGAAAGAACATTAAGAGTATGGCAGGCTGAGTGGGAACAAACGACAGAAGTGGCACAATGGACCAAGGAACTAACACCAAATATAGGAGACTGGGTAAAGTGCACACACAGACAACTGGACTACTTCTTAACACAAGCGTTGACGGGACATGGGTCTTTTCAAACCTATACGAAAAGGATAGGAGCACACGCTATTTGATTGTGGAAGGTGGAAAGAAGAAGAATAAAGGCGGAAATTAGGATATGAGAACAACTGAGCACAGCTAATCTGATCACGATACTGACCAGCAGCAAAAAGCAATGGCAGGAGGTACAAAAAGATATCAAAGAGGTAATAAGTACGAAGGAAGCAGAAGAAGGGGCCAAACATGCAAGAGAATGAAGGCAGAAGCGCATGTGGGATAGACAACCAACGTCTTGATGAAATGCGAATAGCGGTACCGAGGCGTTGCAGGAAGAGGTAGGAGTTTTTTAACCGGTAAGAATCCGGCACTACAGGTAGCTAGAGCTTTACAGTAGTTTGCCGGTGCCTATGGAGGTTTCTCCCTATCGCAAAAAAAGTTTAGGTTAAAAAATATGAAACATGTAACCACAGCGTGTCAAAAAATGTGAGCAAAGAGAAGATATTGCGATAGTCGTAGAACTTTCCCAAAAATATTAAGTTTGTTTTTTTGCAGGAAAAAGTATTATATTTAAACCTTGTTCCCATCGATGAGTAGGACATGTTGGGATTTTAAGATTCTGACTTTTCCCCATGTTAACTTCCACCTGCTGTATCTCTGTAAGGGAGCGTTTCTGCGCCCTGTTTGTGTAACATGTACTGCATTAGGAACCAGCACCATAACCGTAGATTTTCCCTAGTTGCTGATCAGAACGTCATGTTCGATTATTCTCTTATTCATTGTGTTCATAGTTTATTCGTTGACTACCACAGGCTTTCACTATTTACGAGTATTTTTTTGTATTAAGCTTCAATTAGATCGGCGGATGCGAGAACCGGAAGACCTGCGTCAAATTCATCGACCGATAGAGACAATCCACATTAGATATTAGTCCCAAATGTTCCAGAAAACACACTCAACGCAGTTAAAAACGAATGTAACCGGGCATTGCACGAATCTTTGACGTTAGCCAAAAAAGTGTTCATCGGGTATTATAATAGGAAAACGGTTTACTTCCGTATCACTATCAAATGTACAGCGACGCCTATAATTGGCCTAACGGCTGTTGGCTGAGTACGAAACAAATAAAAAAAGGGTTGCTTACTAGAGGATTACCACCGCCACCGAAGAGTAAGGTTTTGCACGTGCTTAGGTACTTAGGTGAACAAACAATCAACCTTGATTGCATTGGATATACCTAATGGACTTATGAAGCTACGTTTGCTCGAAATGGAATATTTAATATACATAATATGAACCAATGGGCCGACGAAAACCCTCACGTATTCCATCAAACCAACACCAACTTCGGTTCAGCGTCAATGTATGGGCTGGAGTAATCCGCACCAATTATATAGACCAGATATTCTTTCCCATCGCCTAATGCGAATTTTTAGATAACCACTTAGGAAACGTGTGTTAAGAAATATGTGGTTTCAAATGGATGAGGCATTGAAGCACGACAATGTTTAGACCGCGAATTTCCAGAATGATGGATTGGTCGTGACGGTCCCGTTCCTTGGTCTCCAAGAAAACCAGACTTGAGTTGCTTTGAATTTTTCTTGTGGCTAACTTTTGTGTAACGAATATATATCGCGGTTAGATTGATTGAGGTAAATAATATACTACAAAATCTAGAAGAAAGTGTGATTCCTACGTCTAAAGTCTGGAAGATGCATAGAAATTGATGGTGACCACTTTGTGCATTTATTGCAAGTAATTTATGTTTAGAAGAAACTACCTTAGTTAAATTTAGTTAAGAATGCATAATACATATTTAACATAAAATGTCACAAAATACCCAAGCTGAAGTTAAAGCAACTATGTGCTATAGTTTCATTTTATCAAGGTGACTAAGATGATTCTGCAAGTAGCACACAGTGTTGCTAGGTTTGTACAACTTGAATTAACAATTCTTCAAAATCTACGTATGTAGGCCTAAAATATCGGGTGTTCATAAACAGTCGTCATCCCAGTTGCTTTAAAAAACAAAATGTTATATCTTTGATTAGTTCGTGCAACACAATGAAACGTCATTGAGTACTGTCATAGCGCATTTTTTCTCACTTTGAATAGACATACGTTTCTGAAGTCAAAACCTACTGGGATGACGACTGTTTATGAACACCCGTTAGATAGCTATTTAGTTTTCATTGTTTTTGATACACTATCGCGAGGTGTCAATATTATTCACTATTTAGGGTTCACCCTGTATACGAAATTGTTCAGATTATCATAACAGGTACTACCTAGTACTACCTATAATCAGAAATTCTTTTACATGTTCAGATATCACTAAAACATGTCCCCTGTTTGGGATAAAATTAGTAGATTTGTATCGAGAGATCCAAAAAAAAAAAACTGTTCCTCAGCAGGCTGTGGAATGAAAAGTCACGTCTTTACTTGTGTCAGCTGGAATCCACTACATAAAATCGTTGGTCGCTTTGTATCTTTGGTCACTAGCTCCTCCGACGATACTGGACCGATTAAGCTGTATGATGGCTTAAAATGTTGCTAACTGTTATACTAGATCGTAGGCCGGTTTTTATTAAAAAAAAGGTTTTAATTAGATTGTTTTATTAGCAAACTAAGCGTAGCTCAGGTAATTCATTATATAACACTACAGCAGCGCGTCGTTTAACAAAGTTCCGTAGCTCGGTGGTACAATGCTCGCCTGCCACGCGGGCGGCCCGGGTACGATTCCCGGCCAGTTTATGTTTTTTTAAAATTTATATTAATGAATCTCTCCTAAATTTGCGAACCAAAGCGTAACTCGGGTGATTCACTAGTTAAATAATAATGAAACGTCATTTTTAGGAGCAGAAATCTTTTAACAATCTGACAGATTCGTATAGAAAATGACAACTAATTATTATCTGACACAAGTCAAGACGTGACTTTTCACTCCACAGCCTGCAGAGGAACAGTTTTTTTTTGGATCTCTCGATAGTTATCTTTAGGTTAACGCCATCAATTTAATTTAGTGGAATGTACGTACTTTGTATATCACTCTCCAAAGTAGCTCGTTGTTATGCAAACTATGAAATACAAGTTTAGCTATTGGTGCGTTTAAAAAAATGTGGATGTTGATCGAATACTGCTCTGACTCGAAAGATTGATGATCAATTTCTGATAAAAACAAGTGGAAACATATCTAGTAGGTGCCTTTTTCAAGTTTTACACAATAAAGTCATTTAAAACAAATCTTCATATTTCATATTTTTAAAAATTTAACAAAATGTTTTCCAAATATTCTGATTGTCTTTTACTTATCGAACTTTTTTTTTAATCGAACTGATTGTGTATTTCCGACTCCATATATAATAACAACTTCTCCCTTTTATCTGTGTAAAGTCTTGCGTTTAGAATGGTTTAGATTTCGTCGAGATAAAATAACGCAAATAAAAAGGACCTAACGTACAAAACCAAATCTTTTATAAAGTTGAAGCTGTAACATTTTCTACGATGGCTGTACTTATAATTTTTACTAGAAAACACGGACTCAAAAAACATATCTTCCTTGTTCAAAATATTTCCTGCTACCATAGTACATTTGTTCGTTCTTCGAAACCAGTTCAGCAAGTGCCGCGTTTGCGTCAGACATTTTTTTACCATGATTTTTTAATCTTTGGAAAGAGAAATTGCTAGGGGCAAGATCTGGACTGTACGGAGGGTGAGTGACTAGCTGGACTCCCGATTCGTATAATAATTTTAATTTTTTTTTAAGCATATGCGAAGTTGCATTATCGTG
>CALNHX010009736.1:0-46833 GCA_940337035.1 Agriotes lineatus
CAATTACGTGTTTTCTTTCTAACTATCCCATAAAGTCAATTGGAAACACCTAACCATTTCGGCCAAGTTTGATAGCTCTAGCTTAAACGGCTAGGACGTAATCGATTTTTTGATTTTTTTTTCTTGCAACTTTGGAGGTCTCTAACTTTAAAAGGAAGCATTTTCGAATAACAAAATATTTGACAAATGGTCATCATTTTCACTCAGGAATATGCACCTACTTTTTGGCGGTGTATAATTGGGACACCCTGTATTAGGTGGAATGCAACTAACATCACTTCCGTTACTACTACCTAATCATCATTTTTATATTATGATTTCTTTTTAGCAAAAAACTAAAATGACTCGCGTATCTGACATGTAATGTGTTTATTTAGATTAATAACGACGCATTACCTGATAAACATTTTGTTATAGCCAACTATTTTTTCCACGCGGAAACACAAAACGCTCGGCAAGCAGCCAATGTGCACTTTCTGTTGTCAGACGGCAGTCGAAAAAAAATATGTTGTGGGCACCACAAAACTGTCCCGACAAGCAGCCAGGAACTTTGAAAATTCGCAGGTCATAAACACCACACGATTTTGTTGGCATTAAATTATTCACGGCATCTGCCGCACTTTTCGCAACCTCATTTAAATTATGAATCTGACATTTTAATATGGAATAAATGTGGTGTCACTAAAGATATTGCCGGAAGAATATTAATTAAAATACTAACACTAACAAGTAATAGTTGTCAAATTTAGAGACGCGTCGGTACAAAACAATGTATCTATAGTAACGCAATTATTTTCTACAATGATGGATTTACTGCAATCTTGATTTTGATGCTAAAATAACTTTGACAATTTTTTAATTTTTGACAGATGACAGATAGAGAAAAACTTTTAACTGTTCCATATACAGTTTCTCAAGGGTTTTCAAATGACGTATTGCAAGTCGAATTCCGTGGCATATAGCTTCTGTCATTTTTTGACAGTCACACTTTCTTTTGACAGATGGCAGTCAAAATCTAATCAGTTCATTCCACGATGGAACCATGTCTGCATGCCAACTTTCAGGTAGATCAAATCAACGGCGCGGCTGTAATCGTGGAAGGTTAAACACATACAGACAGACAAACACACAGACAGACATCGGTCTGGAAATTGTCTCAATTTTCTTCTAAGATCTCAAAACGGATATATCCATCGTCATCTGAAATTAGTTTTGCTATCACAATACTTTCCCTTTCAGTGAGGATGGTGGGGTCAGTAAAGTAAAGTAGTAATTGTATTTTTCAAATCTTATAAGCAAACTAAGAGATTTTAGTAAAAAAATTATAGCATTCTTGGAGATTTCTAAAGAGGTTCAAAGTAAGACAAAAACAACTTATTATTAACTATATTGTAGTCTTTAAAAAAGGATTGTGCCAACCTATTGTGGGCCCTTTTTACATTTATTGGGGTTGTGTTAATAATATTACGGCATAATAGTCCTATGTTCTATAAAGTTCTATAAATAATCTACATGAACGTTCTAAATGCCACAATTAAACTTAAATTTATACTTCGGATCCTGTGTGTATGGAAGGTGTTTTAGAACAACTTCACTTTAAAGAAAGGGGATTTACGACGACATTGAGGTGTTGAGACAATATTATTGAGTTGTTACGATAACATTGTTTACGTTGGCTTTACAAAGGAAATCGATTAAAATTGCTTTGCTCTGTTTCTCGAATAGCTTTAGGTAAGTTGGTCTAGAGGGGTGAACCGCTGGGCAAAACCGTGTACACCATATTTCATATTTCAAGTATTTCACGAATATTTCAGGTATTTCACGAGTATTTCAAGTATTTCAGGTATTTCACTAATATTTCAGATATTTCACTAATATTTCAAGTACTTCACGGCTACTTCAGGTATTTCACAAGTATTTCAGGTATTTCAATAGTACTTCGGGTATTCCATCAACATTTCAAGTATTTCACGACTATTTCAACAAAACTAATTTTAAGGATTGTTAAGTAATGTAAGTGTAGGTAACCTACCTTGTCTAATCAATTAAAACAAATTGGTTTTTTATTACACAATATTTAATGTGAATAACAACTGTAGTGCAAGAAATAACATTTAGTAAAACAATATTATGTTAACATTTTTTTTTTCATTTCTTTATACTTTTTGATTATGGTACTTCTGTCGTGGTCCGAAATTTTAAATGGTCCATTGCCTATTAATTCAATCGGTCCAGCTATAATGAAATCTTTCTCTACATGCTGAAAATCTGTGGATTTAGGCCAAAAAAATGTCTGAAACTCCTGCTTCAAAAACTTTATTTGAAGGGTACCATGGACTAAAATCTCAGTAATCCGGCCCAAGTACCACTAGTCGTCATAATAAACGGAATAATATTTCTCCTTCTCAACTTTGATTTTTCCCTCCTTCTCAGTTGCATCCAAGGTTCTACTATAAGTTTTCCCAGATTTGCTGTCCCTCACCCTTAACAGTCTGTCTGTGCTAATTCTCTTCCGATCCTCGTTAAAAAACCAAACTAGTGATTTCTTCTTTACTATCATCGTTTTTCCATTCGATAGGGAAACTCTTACAAACTGACCCTTTTCGTTTGTTACAATTTCATTTTTATTCGCAAACTGGGTAGTGAAATCTTTCAATTGCAATTCGTTTCCCGAAACTGCATGTTCACTTAGCTGACTTAAATCGAAACTATCAGAATTTTCAGAAAAACAAGCTTCTTCCAGATTGTCAACAAGACGTAGAGGGTCCTCGGCATGGTCCTCGGAGTCTTCAGTACAAATTATAGCGTCGTCGATCATATCATCATCATCTTGTTTGAGATATGCTTCCTGGTGGGGATATGTTGGAAGAATTTTGGGTTTTACAGCACATTCGTTGCAGCTTAGTGCTATGGATGGAATTCCTAACTCATTTGCCAATAACTTGGCGTCTTCAAAAGCACGTCCAATAATTTCGTTCAGCTGCACGTCACTTACATTTTCAACATTTTTAGTCGCATAGTCTGCATTCATCGCCGAAGATGAACCCAATCGCAAAGATTTTTCTCTTGGAAAGTTGATTTCTTGTAAATCGTTGATTATATTTTGAAGAGACTGAATTCGGTTTAACCTATTCATAATGTCCAGCAGGCTATAGTTGACTACTGCAGAAAAGGTGGATGTCATTGATCGGGTACTTCGAAAAACTTGCTCACATGGCTGGCTACTGAATAGCCATGGAACAAACATGTCGGCTTTTAGGTTGATGTCATCTCTAAATAAACGTGCCAAAACAATGAGAGAGTGTCCATTTAGTTCTATACCCTCATGACAGTTGTAGGTGATAAAGTGTTCTTGAATTGGCTTCCTATTTTCTACCAACCAAGATTTCCACAACCTCAAAAAGAAAATAGCAAACCAAATTGAATATATTCTTTCGGATAATTTCAGGTCCTTTTCTAGAAATGCCTTGAGTACATGGTTGGTTATGTGTAGATAGGCACATGTAGCTTCCGAATGTTCGATAGATCCTAGTTGTTCTCTAACACGTAGTGATGTTATTTTCTCCACACTTTTGAAATTCATGCGATCTTCGGGGTTTATATCGGAATGTGACAAAAGATGTTTATCTTTTGACACACAATTTATCAAAGTCTTCAAATGGGTGGAAGTCGCTATGTAATTTCCCATGAGGAGTTGTACATTGGGTTTGGTCAAACGATTTCTTAATTTGGTGCCCTCGTGTACCGTATCTTGAATACATACCGGGTGGCAATTTATCTTTTGGTGAAACCAAATCCTACCCCTCCATGATTCGTCCTCATTTGGTACTGAACGAGCAGTCGAAACGCGCATGGCTTTCATCAAGCGGGTGTCCCCATCTGAGGAGAACCCCAAAATTTCCAGGCCTTCATTTTCTGCCATATCTTTCATTATGGTCCACCTATTAAGAACGTTTTCGTATGTGAATCTATTGTCGGTGCCGAAAACCGACAGGCAAAAGGACGGCGACTTGTCGGATAGTGGTTGCGCCATAATCACATAAGCATAATTACATTTTCGACCCTGGTTAAAATATTCTTCGATACTACTGGCCGATTTGGCAATAAACGCTCGAGTATCTGGCAGTCCATTTTTAGTTGGCAACACAAAACCAACGACTTTGTTCGATTTTGAACAGTATTCAATCCGGTCAGTTATTCTGGTTGCGTCCTCGCTTACCCAAACTTTTAATGGTAAGTTTCGTTCGATCAAAAACTTCTTGAGTTGCGCAAACCTAAACACGCCCTCCGAGATACATATTTCTTCATTCCTTTTGTTCAAATGACGGGAAATTGTCGAAATCGATGGGATAACTCCTTTCATATTTGCTGATAACGTTTCGTAAAGCAGTCTTCCGCCTGTCAGAAATATGTACGTTGCAAATTGCTTCAGGGAATAGTCAAATCCGTATTTGTTTGTGGGACGATTTTGGTTTCCAAAGGCTGATGAGTTACACATTGCCAGAAAATTCTTAACGTTGTCAGCTGGTAGGATCTGATTAGAAGATGGCATGAAGCTGTTCACATTTTGCGAGAGAATTTGTCGCAGATTTTGATTTTCATTTAAAATTCTAGTTACTTCGTCGACATAAGAAAAGTAGTTAGTGATCAGTGTTTGATTTTGTATGTTTTCCCTCTTCATGCGCGTTCTTTCCGACCTGGAATACTTTTTATGCGACCATTTTGTTGGCTGTGTAATTTCCGTATTGAGCGAGGTGCGGAGGAGAAAAAGTTCGGGAGAAGTGGTTAATAATGTGGCAGAATCATTCACTCCCGTTGTTTCTGAATCATTCTGCCCTGGAAAAAATTTATTTTCTTAAAAGTTTTCTGCTCGGTTTTCTGTCGTTTCCTGGTTATTTGAGTTAGTGGAATATTGTCGTCGGAATCTGATGATGCCAAATGTACTACTGACTGATGGGTCATTGAGGACGGATCTGGTGATGGTGTAGATTCTTTTCGGGGCTGTTCCGCGCTCGGTTCCGGGGGATCACCTATAACTTCGTCGTCGATAACTTCCGACAGAGGTTCATTTATGCTTCTTAGATTTTGGTGCTCGCTAGGAGGCAAATTTGATTTTGTCCGAGCTCCTGTTTCGGCGTCTGTTGATTTTTTTGTAAAGTAAGCTTGTATAGACTTCGTTGATGAAGGTTTATTTCGATTTTGTTTGTTTGGCAGATCTGTGTTGGTCATATGGATTTCGAAATGTTTATAAAAGTTACTCATAATCCATCGCCCATTAGTAGTTGTGGTTGATGCAAATTTGATCACTCGGCACTTTGTTCCGCACAAAATACAGTTTATATGGCAAACAATATCTTGATCGTTCAAAGAAACTTTTAAATCAAAGTCGCGCATTTTTTCAATAATTGTTTCTTTTTGATCGGTTGAAAGATGTTGAACTTTTTGAACTTGTTCCCGCACATAGTTTTTTACGATCTTGGTCACCTAAAAATCGAAATTTAAGTCAAAGTATTATACCGACTGTAAAAGTAAACACTATAAGTACCTTTAGACTTTCTTCGTGCAAAGTTTTAGACGTCGGTTCCTTTGCATCCTCGCTAACCGTCTCTTTATCATTGGAGGAAGCTTTTGCTTTTCCCCTAGCTTCACGTTGTAGGTTACTTCGAAATTGTTCAGTTTTTGCTATAGAAGCAATACGAGACTTGCAGGCGTCTCTAATACTAAAGATCGTTCTTTTAATCCCAGCCAAAAACTGGAATTTTTCCGGAGTGTTTTGAAAAAGTCCGTAATACTTGGCTTTGTCTCCATGATTTGAAGCAATAATTTGTAGCAAGTTACCTCTAGCAAACTCTTGAATATGTAGAAGATCATCTTCTGTTAAATCAGCGAAGATGATAACATTGTCAAAGCCATTAATTGCCAAGATGTTCTGTATGTATGCAGGTAATTTAGCAAGTTTTGTTTCATTACCAATGTAGGAGACGCGACGTCGCTGACGTAACAGGAGTCAGCGGCAGTTCCTGGACGACCTAGAACTTGAGCGCCTTAATCGAGGTTGTTAGAAGAATTCGGCAGTTCCTGGAGAACCGAGAACTTGATCGCCTTATTCGAGGTTGTTCTAGGAATTATCGTGTTTTATAGCCCATAGCCGAACTGGCAAATGTTATATAAAGAATATTGCGAATTTATGTAGGCATTCATTATTCCGCTTTAGCATAGAACTGACGTGTGATGTAATTACAGTTACGTCGAATATATTGGTTGTTTCTTAATTGTTTTTCTACCTTTACGTATTACCGAATCATCACTACAAAGCAGCGGTGGGATACACCACTAAGTTTTAAAAATTTGTGCAGTTTTGTGAAAAGGGTAGAAGTGTTATTAACGTACTGGTGTTGGTGGCAACAATGAGTAAACGAATGAAACGAGGTGCGAGATCGCGACTGGAAGCGGTTGCGGAGGAGAAAATCGAGGAACCTCCAGCGCAAGTTGCACGTCCTTCTCCAGGTCCGGGGCGGAACGAGTTGAGTTTGGTTGCCGAAAGGGAGCCTGGTACCCCGACAACAAATGACACGGACTTACATGCAATGCTGTTAAACGAAGCCAGAGCTGAGATAGATGCTTTGAGAAGTCAACTGGTGAGTACACAAACTAATAGTCTTACTCCGATACAGAATGAAAACAGATACATGAACTGGACTGTTTTCAAAGATGATAGATTAATACCAGACTTTGATCCCTCTAACTTGACACAGAATATTGATGATTGGTTACGCAGGGTGAATGAGTGTGCGGTGGTTTATCAATGGAATGATGTGTCAAAAATTTATATTGCGTTAGGCAAATTAAAAGGCACTGCTCGTTTGTGGTATGACGGGTTAAAGACAATGCAGTTTTCATGGCTACAATGGGAATCAATGTTACGGGAGACGTTCCCGAGCAAACATACTTTTGGTAAATTATTTTACGAGGCTGCCACTTATCGTGCTGCCGTGGGTCAGGATTTAAACGATTATTGTTTTAGAAAATTATCTAGACTCAATAAATTAAACTTAAACTTGACACAAGAACAACTAGTTGATTGTGTGATTGAGGGAATAAACGACGTTCAGACAAAGGTAAATATAAGAGCGGCTCGTTGTACTACTTTTGTAGAATTGGCAGAATATGTTACCAATTTTCCTTGTACAAGTTCATACAATAAACGCGCGACAGCAAAAGGAGAAAAATCAAGAGTAGATAAGCGTGAATTTCGAGTAGTCTGTTTTGGATGTAATGAAACGGGTCATAAACGCGCCCAATGTCCGAAATGGGTACATAAAAAGTGTACGTTCTGCTACAGGTTTGGACACACTTCGGAAAATTGCAGAATGCGAGTAAAAGATAGAGATCAAAATAAAGATGTAAAATATGCGGGACAAAAGGTAAAAAGTAAATACTCAAAAAGAGCGAAAATAAAAAATCAAGTTATTGATTGTATTATTGATATGGGGAGTGAGTTAACACTTATGAAATCTTCCGTTGCGAAGAAATTAGACTTAAACATTATATCACTTGAAAAGGGAGTCAAATTGCGGGGCTTTAATGGCACTCAGGTCACAGCTGTTTCTGAATGTATGGAGACAATACAGATAGAAGGTGTTAGTATTCAAACGAAAATAACTATATTAAACGATAGTGAATTAATTTTCGATTTATTGATTGGACAAAATTTCATTGATCATCCATCTATTCTAGTAATCAATAGTTCCAAACATCTTCTAATTACGAGGTTACCTGATGACAATGGGTTACCGTTGCATATTGACAGAAAATATTCAGTAAACATTGCGAAAGTTGTTGAGTCGGATGATAAACGAACAGTTTGGGATTATATGTGTGGAGACATTTTGGAACAGGAAAAAGGTGAATTAAATAAGTTACTTGTTTCCTATAAGGACCGTTTTTGTTTTAAAACTAGGGATTTGGGAAAAACTAATACAGTAAAGATGACAATTGAATGCATTACTAATAAGCCTATCGTTTATCGCCCGTATCGCCTCTCAATATCGGAGCGTCAGGAGGTAAAGGCGATTATCTCGGATTTGTTACAAAATGGAATAATACGCGCATCAAATTCCCCTTATGCAAGTCCCATATTGTTAGTATCAAAAAAAGATGGCGGCAAACGTATGTGCGTAGATTTTCGTGCACTCAATAAAATTTCCAAAAAGAATAAATTTCCGATCCCATTAATTGAAGACCAAATTGACAGATTAGGAGGTAATAAATACTTCATAACTCTTGATATGTCCCAGGGCTTTTACCAAATTCCTATGGATGAATTATCTATTGAAAAGACGGCATTTGTGACCCCGGATGGTCATTTTGAATTTTTGCGTTTACCTTTTGGGCTTGCCAATGCACCCAGTGTCTTTAGCATCTTATGAATTTGGTATTGGGAGAATACATAAATTCGATTGCACAAGTTTATATCGACGATATCATCATACCGGCTAAAAGTTTTCAAGAGGGTTTGGAACGATTGCGACTAGTCTTGGAAAGGTTGAGATTGCCTAATTTAACACTAAAGTTGTCTAAATGTACATTTTTCTTATTGAAAGTAGAATATTTAGGAAGAGAAGTTTCGGAGGCCGGAGTTAGACCAGGGTTGAAAAAGATTTCGGCAGTACAAAATATGCCGATCCCAGAAAATGTAAAACAGTTACGCCAATTTCTTGGCCTAGCTGGGTATTGTCGTAGGTTTATTAGAGATTTTGCAATTTTAGCTGAACCCCTAACACGTTTATTGAAGAAAAATATACCTTGGAAATTTGGGAGCGAGCAAATAGAAGCTGTGAAAAAACTTAAACAATTATTAGTAACTAGACCGATTTTAAAAATATTCAATCCAAGTTGGGCAACTGAGGTGCATACAGATGCTAGTAAGATAGGGATAGCAGGCATTTTGTTTCAAATAGATAGTGAAACAGGGAAAAGACATGCGGTAGCTTATTTCAGTCGACAAACATCAGCAGTAGAACGCAATTATCACTCATATCAGCTCGAAACTCTGGCGGTTAGAGACTCTTTTCGAAATTTTCGGGTGTACCTGATTGGAATACAGTTTACTTTGGTGACTGACTGTATTGCGATCAGAAACACTGTAGAAAAGAAAGATATTATACCGCGGGTCGCGAGATGGTGGTTTGAAATGCAAGACTATAATTTTGAGATTAAATATCGTCCGGGTCTTAAAATGAATCATGTCGATTGTTTGAGTCGTAATCCTCCTAAAGTTGTTTTAAGTGTCGTCAATGTAACAGAGGATGAATGGTTATTGACGGCTCAACTTCAGGATGAGCAAATATGTGAGATAAGAAAAATTTTAGCGGAAAAAAATACTAATCCGTCAAATAAACATTATTTTAAATTGTATGAACTTAAAGATGGGAAAGTATATCGAAAATTGGATGACGGTTCAAAAAAATGGTTAGTGCCGCAATCAAATCGATGGCAAATATGTAAGATCTGTCATGACGAAAGTGGACATTTTGGGGTGAGCAAAACGCTATCCAAAATACAGGAGAATTATTATTTTCCTAAAATGAGACGTTATGTTAAACAATATATTGAGTCATGCTTAAACTGCTTGTATTATAAATCTTCCGTGGGCAAAAAGGTGGGATATCTTCATTCTATTGATAAAATTGCCGTGCCGTTTCACACCTTGCATATGGACCATGTTGGTCCGTTTGTACGGAGTAAGAAAGGAAACACACAGATACTCGTAACAGTTGATGGATTTACGAAATTTAGTCTTATAGAGGCAGTACAGAACACAAAGACACGATATGTCATAAGGGTTTTAAAACAAATAATTGATGTATTTGGGGTACCAGTGCGCATCATAACAGATAGAGGGACGGCCTTTACATCGCAAACGTTTCAAAATTATTGTCGTGCTTGTGGTATTAAGCATATACTGAACGCTGTTGCCACCCCACGTGCCAATGGCCAATGCGAGCGCTACAACCGCACAATATTAAGCTCTCTTGCTGTTCTGAATGGAGGTATGGAAGATAATATGTGGGATGTACACGTAAAAACCATACAAAGGGGGTTAAACTCCACTATCAACCGGATTATTGGCATGACACCATCTGAATTATTGTTTGGGACTAAACATCGTACTGTTTCAGAAAGTTTTATTCTTGGTGAAATTCAGGATGACGTTGACCGCTTGAATCTCTCCGAAGTTCGGCAAAAGGTGAAATTCAAAATAGATAAAGAGCAGGGAAAACAAAAAGAGAAGTTCGATTTGAAGAGAATTAAGGCTCCTGAATATTCCGTTGGGACGTTGGTATTGGTTCGAATCACCAGTGTACCGGCTATGGGGGAAAGTAAAAAGCTATATCCAAAGTTTCGGGGACCCTACCGGATTGTCGCTGTATTACCAAATGATCGGTACGAGGTGGAAGATTTGAGGGGCAAAACCAGGAGACGCACGGTGGTAGCTGTAGACCACATTAAACCGTGGATAACTTTAAAGGAAATCAGTAAGTTGGTTGTGTACGGCGTCGAACACATGTACGGTGAGAACAATACATGTACGGTAATATATTGCCCGATGCATGTATTAAGCACCCGAAGCATGTTACACGCCCGAAGCACAAAATGATTGATGTTGTGTACAGTGTCGAAGGCATGTACAGTGCACACATTACTTTACATGTGTAGTACTCGAGGCATGTTACACACTCGAAGCACAAAATGATTAATGTTGTGTACAGTGTCGACGGCATGTACAGTGCACACATTCTTTATATGTGTAGTACTCGAGGCATGTTACACACTCGAAGCACAAAGGAATTGATGTTGTGTACAGTGTCGAAAGCATGTACAGTGCACACATTACTTTAGATGTGTAGTACTCGAGGCATGCAACACACTCGAAGCACAAAGAACGGCGGTGTGTACCGTGTCGAAGGTGTGCTCTGACAATAATGGTTGGTGCACACTACACACTCGAGGCACACATACCTTGGGAAACGAACAGCGTAACACACATGTATATTGTGTTTAACCTGTGTAGTTTTTCGAACTTTTATTAATTTGTGTAACTAATTATAGATTGGTGTTTTCCCAGGGCCGATTGAGGACAATCGGAAAAGCAGCGTGGCCGAATCTGTAGGAGACGCGACGTCGCTGACGTAACAGGAGTCAGCGGCAGTTTCTGGACGACCTAGAACTTGAGCGCCTTAATCGAGGTTGTTAGAAGAATTCGGCAGTTCCTGGAGAACCGAGAACTTGATCGCCTTATTCGAGGTTGTTCTAGGAATTATCGTGTTTTATAGCCCATAGCCGAACTGGCAAATGTTATATAAAGAATATTGCGAATTTATGTAGGCATTCATTATTCCGCTTTAGCATAGAACTGACGTGTGATGTAATTACAGTTACGTCGAATATATTGGTTGTTTCTTAATTGTTTTTCTACCTTTACGTATTACCGAATCATCACTACACCAAATTCTTTCAAAAAAGGTAACGGATCGTCGACGGTATCATTGTCAGGAATATCGTTCAAGGAACCTTCTAAATTCATCTCGGAATTCATGGTTCTAAAAATTTTTACATTGGGAAACCTTCAAAATAAATTCTTACCTGCTGTTTTGGAACTAAAACACCACATAAAACGCACTAGACCGCACTAGACCCTCGACTAAACCCGAATTAAACCAGAGACGAAAGCTAGATGAAAATCGAGATGAAAATTCGTAAATCACCCCATACCTCACATGATTCAGCTTGGGTCGGTTCGGGTTGCAGTGCCATTGAAGTGAGAATTCCAGGAAATTATATCGCCGTTATTTTATGGGATTTGGGCTACTTATTTACATTAAACAAAATAAATTATCGCTAGCGTATTGTATTACCGAGTGTATTATGTCAATAAGGCATAATATGTCTAAGAAATATGCACACATATTCGTAACATGGATTAATTAATTAATTTAAAGTAAATCTTCCAGCTTTCAAAAATAGGAAGCGAGTACTAAGAAGTAGATATTTCGGAAGATACATCAAAATGACATAATATTTAGCGCGATCCAGCTATGTTGACTTTTGGGCAGGATGTTTTCAAATAACTATGAGAATACGCATTTAATTAGTGTTTTCGAGTACATAATTGATAAACAGTTTACCAATAATTCTTGTATTTCAGCAATATTTCAGGTATTTCACAAGTATTTCGCCCATTTCACCGATATTTCAGGTATTTCATAAAGATTTCAAGTATTTCATGAGAACTTCAGGTATTTCACAAGTACTTCAAGTATTTCAAGGTATTTCATAGGTACTTCAAGTATTTCATAGGTACTTCAAGCCACATGTACACCATATTTCACAGCGGTCAACCCCTCGGTTCATAGGCGCCGGTTTTTCAAAATTGCTTTGGGTGCTCTGCCTTCCACCTCTCCTTCAATGGATACGTGGGAATGGATTTTATGTTCAATTATTTATCATGGAACCAAAATAAAGTTATAGGTACAACACAAAAGACGTAAAGACGAACAATATTTATTAGGTATATATGAAAAATATAACAAAACCTTAACCAAACAAAACTTTGGTTTCTTGTTTTAGTGCAGTCAGTAGGGGTTTTTGCCTTACAAAAAATGGAGTATGAACGGTTTTTATATATGTTGTTCAGGTCGGGATCCTGATGAAAAATCCAAGTTTTCGACCTTGGAGGGGCGCCGCGCGAGCAGCCATCTTAGATTAAAGGTGCTAAAAACTGGATTTTTCCAGATGACTCCTCAACGGTTAATCCTGCGCCAAAAAAGTTTAATTCAAAGTTAAAGAAGACAAGATTCTTGACATTTTTTGTATATAACTATTTTTTGTAAGTCTAATATGAAAGGAGTTACAGCGGTGGAAAGATGAACATTTCTCTAAAAAAATAGTGTAATTTCTCATTTTTTAAAATTTCTCTTGTATTATTTCTGGCTATTCGTTATGTAGTTATAATAATTTGATAAACGTATAGTAAACTCATTTCCACACCACCATGTGGTAGATTTAATGGCGCTTTTTTTATTGTGGTATCCCCAGTAGGCCTAATCCACAGATGCTCCAGTTTAGTGATGTTTCATGTTCGCGGTTATATTATTTAGTTTTTTTTTTATTTTTGAAGGCCCCGGTCGGTTGATGTTGACGTCTCCAAAAGATTCTTTATTCTCAATGTTATCTTCGAAGTCATTGCTTCTGAGACTTGGGACTCCCATTGATGAAATGTCCTCATCTTCGTCCACACTCTCGGTGTGAACTTCTGGTGCATTTTAGCATGATTGGCCATTACGGAATCTACACAGAATAGAGCACTTCATCCCACTTTTCCATACCACTGTTGGACCTGCTCCTAAATGTGTGATACCGTGCAGCGTCCTTCGTTGGTGGCAAAGAAGCAAAATTAAATGTGTTTCTTGCACTTGATCTTGTTGGTAACGGACTTCTTCCAAGGTATTTTCTTCCATGTAGCCACCAAAGCAACGAGAAAGCGTGCTTCAGCATCTGCGATATCATCTGGTTTGGCATCGTGATGTTTGAATATGCCTATAATGTCATTGAGTCTTGTGCTTTTCAGGACAAGCGAAAACAAACTTTTTCCTTGGTTGTAGACGGACGACGTTGTGTCGCAGCCACTAAACGCATGGAGAAACAAAATGTTCTCAGCTGCTTTTTCATATTTGAGACTATTTGCAGCATACACTCTTTCGACAATTTTGCCTCTCATAGGTTTGCGAAGGTAGATGTTGCTAATACCGTCAGCAGAACTAGAAGATCGACGTCTTCTCTAATGGCGAAAACTGCATCAAATTTTGAGCACAAAGAAATCGTCGTGTTGACAATCAACACATCACCATCTTCTTCAGCCTGCTTAACTGTAATACAGTAATGTTCGTATGTTTTTACAGCATCGAAAGCAGACGGACTCGTTCTTGGGAAACTAGAACCGGCGTTGTTTCAACCAAAATAACATCCGCAGATATCTGCTTTTTCGATCGGAGAAGCCTTTCTGCAGTCTTGGTATTTTTTTTGTCGCCATCAAACGGATATCCATCAAAAACAACGACTGTATGTGCGAGAATATAAGTGACTTATAGTTGCGTTTATATATTAAGAATTATTCCATAGCCATACTAGATGAAAATAATTTTTGATCATACTTTGTATTTCTCTATAGAACGTTATTCTGATGTAGAAAAATATTACAAACAATATAGTGTAAGTTGTTCTTACAAAATGTATCAACAAAAATAAAGTTTAAGATATTTTGGTGAAATGTTCAACTTTCAGCTGCTGTAACTCGTTACATATTACACTTACAACAAAAATTAATATACAAAAAATGTCAACAATCTTGTCTCCTTTAACTTTATATTGAACTTTTTTGACGTTTGATCAACCGCTGCGGAGCTATTTGGATAACACCAGTTTTTAGCACCTTTAATCCAAGATGGCTGCTCGCGCGGCGCCCCTCCAAGGTCGAAAACTTGGATTTTTCATCAGGATCCCGACTTGAACAACATATATAAAAACCGTTCATACTCCATTTTTTGTAAGGCAAAGGCCTTTTTTTGTCCCTACAGACTGGACTATTTCTAATATTACAAAAATAATAAAAATAACTTAAGAAAAAATGTAAAAGGAACAAAATCTCAGCCGGAGACTTAAAAAACTTGTCGCCTTTGGCTGTTTTTTTAAATAAATATGGTGGCAACTTGCTCGTCAACAATTTCCCGAGCGAGATCTTTATAAAAGTTTAAAATAGCAATGTTATTCAAACGTGACTGTGCCATGGTAGTTCTCAGGTAAGTCTTTAGGCGTCTTAAGCCAGTAAAACCCCTTTCTGACGTACATGATGTTGCAGGAATAGTTGAAAAGTGAAAACATTTAACGACTTTAAAATATTCTGAAATAATTCCTTTAGGTGGGTATTCTGATTGAAATACAATATTATTTCTGATACTGATTTCAAAGGATGATCTTTTGTAAAATCAAAAAGCATTTTTGTATGCAACTGTAATTTGTCGTGATCAAAATCTTCGAGGTAATATTTTCTGACTATATCGGTATCCTCTTCTTTTAACAAAAAAGTTTCTAATTCGATTACCCTTTTGATACCTTCCGACTCAAAACGACTTTTATTACTTTGCATGCAGCTGTCTATAATATCAAAATATAAGTTCTGTAGAAATCTTCAGGAGTGTTCGCAAAATATTGGTTCTTAAAACCACCTAGTTTTATGGAAACTTTCCTCTTCCTTGGTAGACCAGGCTCGTCTACTTCATATTTACATCTGTCTTCATAAATAGACCTTCAAAGGGTCGGAAATGATTTGCGGCGTTGTTTAAGTGACTTGATAAGGCAGCTTATACTTTTCTGCTAAATTTTTTTAACCTTCTGAGTGTTAGCATTTACTTCTTCAATATTATCAAAGATATTTACTACAATTCTAAGTAAAAAGAAAAATTCATAAGATACCAACTTATCCAAATAACCTCTTGCTTTGGCACCAGCTTCACTATTATCTTGACTTGCCTTTTCCATAAACTAGGTAATTTCTTTATAGTTCTCAAATATCGACTTTAATGAGACAACTCAAAGACACCACCTCGTAGAACAAAATAGTCTTAAGGACGATGCTCTAGAGTCTTCAGTATTCGTTTTAATATTTTTAAAATTTCAACCCCCATTGCTGAGTCTCTAATATAGTTTAAAGTATCTTTCGCAGTTGGTAAGAAGTCTCTTACTTTAGGCATTCCGTTAAATGCATCTTGAACTACTACATTTAAGGAGTGTGTCATGCAATGAATGTATAGAGCTCGTGGTTCATCATTTAAGATTCGTTTTTGTAAACCAGTAGGTGCACCACTTACGTTCGCCGCGCCATCGTAGCACTGACCTATTAACAAATTTATATTCGGTTTGAATCTTAGTAAAACGTCTTTTACCACTTTATACAGCGTTTGTGCGTCTGTGAATGGTGTTTCATACAGTCCTATAAAATATTCGTGTATTTCTAAGTCTTCCGTTACTACTCGAAAACAAACTGAGAGTTGCTCTTTTTTAGATAGATCAGTGGTTTCATCCGCGACGATGGCAAACATATTATTTTTAATTTTATCTATAATATTTTCTCGTACATTGTCGGTTAAAATGTCCAGTATTTCATTGATTACATCATGTGATGTCCACTTGTTGTGACTTCTATTTAGCCATACTTTAAGTGCAGTAGAATCTTCAGTTCGCAAACGTAACAGTTGAATAAAGTTAGACTAGTAACTAGTTAGTAACGTAACTACGGACGCAACGGTGTCGCCACTGTCGCTCGTGTCGGTGTAGTAGGACGACAGAGAGCAGAGAGCGGCTGATGTGATGATGTGTTGTGTGAGCATCATGCATGATTACATTGATTACTATTACTATTACAATAGAATAGTATCATGATGTGTTTGTAGGAAGCGGCGGTTGCGTAAAACGAGCTTGCGAGAGCCTCCACAACCAGAAAACAGAGTTTTGAAAACACCACAATAGTTTCAAAATACCTGGAGAAATTATAACACATACCTAAACAATTTCTTTTCAGTAATAGGAAACTTTTCATATCCCACTAATTTCAGTAGAAAACAGCAAGTTGTGTTGAAAAGAATTAGTACAGGTCACACCCGATTGACCAAAAAACATTTATTATCGGGAGAGGACCAGCCAACTTGTGATGAATGTAACGTACCTCTAACAGTGAACCACATATTGCTAGAATGTAAGAGAGCTCAAATCCGTGGAAATCCGAATCTTAAACACCTAGATAGCAATTCCTTACTAAGTTGTCTACAGCAAAATGGACTTTATGAACTAATTTAAAAAAGTACATATTACACCGTATGGGCTAATAGCCAAAGCAGCTGATGCCCAAAAACTATTAAATAAAAAAAATTGTTTAAAACAATACATACATAAAAAAATTGCTTTGGGTGCTCTGCACCCAAAGCAAATTCTGTTTGGGTGCTTGAGCACCCAGAGCCACCGCGGTTCCGGCGCCTATGCCTCGGTTGGTCTGATGATACACATCCTGTGTACCTATACGAAAGATGCTTTAGAACGACATTCACTTTGAAGAAAGGAGCTTTACAACATTGAAGCGTTAAGCATGTAATTAAATAACACATTTCAGTGTAAATGGAAATGCAATTAATTCTAACCTAATCTAAGTATGTACCTATGTATGTATATCGTCATAAAAAACTTAAATCTCATACTGCTTCAAATTTGATGAGCGTACTAGGCGCTACACACGAGTCCCATATAATATTCACAAGAGTTTTTGAGTGGTTAATATCTACTGTAATTATATGAGTAATCGCAGCATTGAAATAAAAATTAAATTAATCGAGTTGCTACATACGAACACAAATATCCTTCATCATGCATATTATTTATTTTTTGGAGCAAAAATGGCAGTTTACATTTGCGGTTATTCAAGCCTTATTTAAATATTGTGAAGGCATTCTACTATACACGGCACTACCACTTCATATTCAGGCAAAGATAATTCATTGTACGTACATTAGACAGGATGTCCAGAAAAACGATGTCCTACTTTAATGTTTAACAGGAATTACCTACTAAATTTTAAAACATTACAAATGTATATAGAAAGAAAGAACGCAGACCAAATTTATATATGCTAAACTTATACAGTGTTAACGATAAAACATTTTTTTCATTACCTCTGCTAATTCATAGTTGAAGTCGGTGCCTAATTGAATTTAGCTGAAATTGTTTGACTTTTAACTACGCATCCCAGTTTTAAATAATAAATCTGGCCACCTTAAATAGAGATTTCATAATCTGCAAAAATATGTTACCTGTACCTACCTATATTTTACATCTTTTCTTATTCTAAGAAAAGATTATTTGTAACAGCCACAGCCAACAAAATCCGAAATTCAGTTGGAACATGGGATCTAATGTCTTACATGTCCATTCCTTTCTTCCAGTGAATGCTGAAGTAGAATAACCTTCTCTACCAATGACGAGTTTCTTTGAGGGTGCATACATAATAAATTATAGTCAATAGTTGTAGTCAACTAAGAATTTTATTGTAGGTAGTTTATTTTACAGCTATATTTTCTTTTAATTACTTCTAGTAAAAACAACTTTACTTAATATTTCCTTTTATTTACAATTACATAGACTTTCTTGAAATCTTTGAAATGCAAAGGTGTTCAGAGTAGGTAAATCTTTGATACACGAGACTGAAAGGACTGCAGAGTAAATGTGGTTGAGTTGGTGAGGAAGGTCAGTGTGGCTTGTTTACGATTGGGGTTGCATTTAAGCTTGAAGGTCACGAGAGGCTGACACAATGAAAATAGTTTTCGAGGCCGTTCGGCCTGCTTGCTATTCGAGTGTAAGCGTGTGACTAATAAGAAAGGCAATAAAGATCAAATTTATGAGGTTTCAGTTTACAAGGCCGAATGTACGAATGATTTTAAGATGTAAACAGAGTGAGAGTTGTTGTACCATAAGAATTCGGTTCATGTTGATTTTCGTTGCTTTGTATGATGTCAGATAAATGGTCGTTGGGTCTGAGGGCAGCCCCTACTCGTTGCTTGGCAGTATGCGTATGAATACGATACGAGCATCATATGTGTATACATGTTCCACTTGTCTTTTGTTATTTTACGTACTTAATTTTCAATAGAATATTCTGTATCTTACATACGTTTTTAAAAGAGAAAGTTTAAAAAAAATTAAACAACAAAAATACAGCGCTTTGTTAAAAATTTTTACGTGCTCAGAAGGTCGTCGTCTCGAGGAATACCCTTTCCGAGAATGCGAGATGCATAGCGGTGACGGTCTGATACAGTTTCAGAGTTATTTCTGTCATATGGAATAGCTACGCTGTACGCAACTGCCATGCATTCATTATTGTTTTGTTTTGTATCTTTATACAGGGTGTTCTTAAATATCATGCACATACGGAAGGGGGTAATTCTTTGGCTTATTTAATGTCTAATAAAAAATCATATAGACATAAGTCCGAAAACACTTCGTTGCCGATCTACAAGGTGCTGAAATTTGAAGATTTTTTAGTTTTTTTTTATAACTCCTGCAGTTTTTGATATATTTAACTCAAATTTGGTATATAGGTTACGCTGTAGGGCGCCGCTGGTTGGTAGATTTTAAAATACAAAATGAATTTCCTGTTTTGTTCAGAAACGTTTTGGTTTCTTGTAGTTTTTTCTTATCTGCGACTGTTATCGAGAAAAAAAATTAAAACCATTTCATTTTGATAATTTTCATGTGCTCCATGGAGATGCAATAAAATGGTTTTATTTTTACTTCCTTTTACGATAAAGGAAGTATTGGATTCACCCCAAAAATTCGAAATTGAGTTTTCAACAGATCTTCACGTTTTAGAGTCCCCTGAACCCAAAAAACATATTTTTTTTCATTGGTCTGTCTGTCTGTCTGTCTGTCTGTCTGTCTGTGTGTGTGTGTGTCTGTCTGTCTGTGAACAGAATATCTCAAAAACGAAAAGAGGTATGGCGTTGAAACTTCATATATAGGTTTTGTGTACTATGTAGACGAGACAGCAAGCTTTTGAAGAAAATCGCATAACCGGAAGTAGGTGTTTACTCTTGTGATTTTTCAGTTTTTTTCGATTTTTTCAAAAACGGCTCTAACGATTTTTTTTAAACTTTACATTTTTATTATATTTTTAATGTGTATTGATGTGACATAGGTGATTTTCCAGTTGAATACTTCTAAAGTGGGTTTCTTTTGTTTTTTTTATTAACTCCTATTTTAAATAAAACACCCGGTATATTATTACATTTTCGAATTCACCTTAAAATTCTAAAGAAAATTTGTCTCTTCAACTAACGCTCTATTTTGTACCATTTTGGAGAATTTGTAATTTTTGAAAATGTTTGACAAATTTTTAAAAATTAAAAATGAAATTTTTGACTAATTATAAGATCACTGTAAAAGGAAGTTGTGTGAGTGTATCACACCAGATTTTTTTTTCTCGAAAACAAAGCGAGATACGAAAGGTCAGAGATCAAAAAAGTTGTATCTTCATTTGGTTATTCTAAAAAAAAACACTTATAAAAAACCAGTGGTGTACAACAAAAAGCTAATGTTTTATAGGAACTTTGACACCCTGTAACTTGAAATAAAATAACTTAGGACACACATTTATACGGACTTTCAGTCAAAAAATAAGCCAAGAAATTATCTTCTTCGATATTGACATGATATTTAGGAACACCCAATATAATAAAGTAGTCGATTCTCTAAATACGAAAGGAGCATGTTTAAATTTTGAATTACCCACCTATATAGGTGGTATTTAGTACATTTTCGTTAACTTTTAGTACATTTTTCTGTCGCGCTTTAGTACAAACAGAAATTCCCTAGGAACGACTGTTCACAATACATGCAACCCGTAAACCAGTTAATTTTATTAGAGAGTAACTTCATAATACGACCGAATATACACGTTAACAGCATTTGAAGCGCAATCGTGAACAATGAACATAGATATGGAATCCATGTTTTCGATACGATCATTATAAAGCCACAATGTCGTCTTAAAGCCACAATGTTGTCTTAAAACGATACTATTTGCTAGTAAAACCATTCCAGACAATCGAATTTGATTATAACATCTACTCTATCAAGATTTTAGCTATAACTATTTTATTGACTGTGTGGAGATCAGAAATGGAAACCATTGCCGTGCAATGATTACAACCTGGTATATATTTCAGTTTGCTGATCTTTTTCAACGTTATTTTTAGAACATTGAATTTGGCTAAAATGTCTGTGTATTAACACGACTGCTTTATCAAGATTTTAGCTAAAGGAATAAATTTTATCTTAAATCTGTGTTGCAAGCATTACAACTGACATCAAATTATGATTTCGATGCTCACCATTGCTATCTCGGTTATTAAAAGAGATATAGAAACGGTTAAGTGGGAAATGTTTTTCAGAATTCAATGCTCGTGACAAATCTCATTTCAACTTCACCCCAACTTTTTTAAATTTTGAGATAATTTGAAAAAACCAAAATTTGTCAACTTCAAAGTTCCTCAATAACTCTATAATACCTAATGTGACCTCTTCTAAAGTTTTACAATGTTCAGACACTTTTCTAAGACACATTTTTTGGTATAAACAGAAACCCTCAATGGTCAATCAACAACTGACCAAAATCAGAAAACTCGTCGAGAAAGACAAGATCATGTTTTCAACAGAATTTGAAAATACCAAATATTTCGTAAAACGTATTTCCTTGCTTTTAATCCATTTTGAGTCATAAAATCTTTCTATTACTAACCTTTTTGAATTTATATTCCATGACCTTGATAATCTTGTATAATTTTCATTTTGATTTTGTAAATTCAAGTTCTTGCATTGCAATTTCTATTTTGTTGTAACTAAAATATTTCCTATTTTTGTGTAACATTTTCTATTCAAGACCCCCTTTTCAAAATTTTGCAGTTGGTTATATCGTGTTTTGCATTGCTGACGTTATGGACTAGGCTCCCTTAAATCCAATTTATTTACGGTGAAATATATAGATATATTTTCAATTTCCTGAAAACGTTGTCTAGCATAGTTTTCCGAACTTTGGGATTTATTATAAGACCCATAATAGATTCAATAATATTGGTACATTAACAAAATTATATGAAACACTAGTCTGGCCGAAATTAGAATATGCCTTCATTATTTGGAATCTATTTTTCAATTATCAGTCAAACGGAATCAAAAAGATTCAAAAGAATGTTTTTCGATTTAATTACTTTAAGAAATATGAACGATACCCTGATTACCATTATGTTAGAACGGTAGGCTATGGACTGTATTTAATATTATAAGATTAGAAAGTCGACGCAGTTAAATTTATTGGAAAATTTCAGGTGATTTAACTAATGTAAATAATCGCAAATAAATTGTCTTCCTACAAATCACCAAGTACATCACTAGATCTACCGATAATATGCTGTTTTGTAATATATGTACGTCTTTCGATTGCTGAAAGGCCAGAGGCTTATTGTTTTAGCGTCCCTTCTTGTTACAATGCTTCTAGACAGACAATTGCTTAGTTTGCCTATTACATCAATCCGGCCCTGCTTAGTGCATACTCTGGACGCCGACGTTTCTCGGTAGGATATTTTGAGAAACAGGGTTTTCGTGTTCTTGGACCTGCATATAAAATTTCATATAAAAATTCAAGGTGAGAAATATCACATCTTCTGCCCCCACGCCGTTCCTCTATGGCGTTGGATTTGAATTGAATCCGACTCTAGACTCCTTGTGCAAGATTTAAATTTTTGTTCATAATTTTAGGCCGTGATATAAAACAAACCCAGGAGCCCAAATCCGTCTGATAAATTACAACTACATATTTGCTCAGCCGAATAATTTTCAATCAGCTGTTTAAAATTGCATTATGTTTCTGTTCTGAACGTTATCGCTAAATTCTGGGAATTGTATACAAATGTGCGTCGAATTCGCCAAGGCTACGTAAGTTAACGGCCAACATCGAATTATTAAAACGACAACAAATCATACTGAGTTATGAAAATAACAGCGAGTGGTAGGTATAAGAATGTTCAACAAACATTTTAATGATATATTTAAGTCCAACAAAATAAAGGTCTAATCCATCAAATAACAACAATAATTGTAAAGACAACATGAAGTAAAGGACATGTAGAAAATGTTCCTAACGCACATATGCAAAACCAGTACATGGAGCACTAAACAATCGGGTCACCAACAATTCCTGTAATTGGGATGTATGTACTTAGCAACGTGCCGTGGCCTTTTGAGTATATTTAAATTTGTTATAATACTGGAAACCTTGTATATTAATATAATTAAACTTACTGTGAAGTACAAGAAAAAATTATCAAAACATTCATTTGTTCCAACATAATCTATATCAAACTACTTGGGATATATCTTCTAAAATGGCCTAGAATAAAATCACATTTGATTAGTGACTTCAAATTTACGCATTCCATCATTTGTAAGAGCTGCCGTGATGGCGCCAACGGCGTTTATATACTTTTAGCTTATTTGTGACGTCATTGTCGTTCTAAAGCATCTTTCATTTAGTGGCCCTCAAGACGACCATCGTCGTGAATGACAAATGTCGTCATGTAGCCCCTTTCATGAAAGTTGAAGTCTTTCTAAAGATCCATTTACATAATATAATATATATATATATATATATATATTGATACGTGTTAAGTTGTCACTTCCATCATATAGAAGAGGCTTCCTAACTTCCGAGTGATTCCAATTGTATATTCCTACAAATTTGTTACAAATGTAGTTAGGGGGACCTCCTAAACCCGAATGTCAAAAGAGGGGAAACGATTATTGACTTTTATGGGGTCATATATATAGCATACGAAAAATACGAAGTGACTTCCAAAAAATATATATTTTAAGAGGCTGATAAGTCGTTACTACTTCCTGCGACGTTGCCAAATCTCTGGAGGTCACTAGTATACTATGCATATCTACGATACATGACAATTCTTAATATATAGGCCCCTTGGGCTTAAAAACATTTACTGCCAGTTCGTCTTACACAAATTGGGCGTAACCCCCATCGGTGGGTCTGCTGCCGCTACGAACGCGTAGACAATGTCTATAACAAGATTGTCCGGCCGGCGCTACAATAAGCCAAGTCCTCGTCTCGAACTCACCAAACCGCCAATTTATCCAGGTGAAGTTTTTAATAAACTGCAAGTGCACAAAAATGCCTCCTCGTCGAAAAAGGCACCTCTTTCACGAGAGATGCGGTGATGATTTAGGATTCGTGCGAGAGCAATCTACGTGCTCCGGAATGAAACCCCGCTGATCATAATTTTTATTGTAATATAATGTTGTGATAGCTCCACTTTTGACTATCTATTACTTATGCAATTACTCAATGCTTTATATGTCTATTTTAATTTAGTATTTGCCCTATTATTTCTTTTCAAATCAATTTTTACTTTTAACTAAATATTACAATTGTTAATGGAGATAATTATATCAAATTAATTTAAGAAAAGCTTGATTTTTATGTAGTATGAATAAAAATCATATTGTAATATATAATTTAATGAATAATATACGTTTCGCTAATACTATTAGCTTCTTCAGTATTTAGGTTACAATTATAATGATATGAAAATTGCCATGCTGAAATAAGAAAAACCCACATTTAGATAAGCGAACACATAAAATTAAAGTTGACTTGTGTACTTACTTGTATTATGAAAGTTAGATAAAATTAAATTACGACAAATTATAGTTACAAAACATTTTAAAAAGACGATACAGGGAAATTAACATTTTCCACAATTTAAAACTTATTAAACGAAACATTACATATTGATGCAAGCACGTACATATGAGAATGCACGGCTGTTCTTTATTTGTTATCAGTAATGCGCAGAATGAATAATTTTAAATTGTTATTTGACATGTACAGGATCGTATTTATTTAAAAATTGTGAAATTTTACAAAGTAAAGCCAAGTTTGAATATAATTTTATTTTAATGATAATAGCAGAATATAAATTATGAGAAAAATAATTCGATTGTATAATATGATATTAATTAAATAGGTTGTGATAAATAGAGCTTAGGTTTTCAATATCAGTTTTATAATTTAGAGCCGTAGGACTTCGTTGTATTTTAATCATTTCCAAATCTAACCGTTTCTTTAAATTACTCTCTTTATGTAAGATTTTGGTGTATTAAAATTAAATTTGTGGTGATTTTTTGTGGCGTGATCAGTTAAAGCAGTTTTTTTGTTTGAGGGGAACACATTATTGATTTTTATTGAATATTTATGTTGGCCAATCCATAAATATTCAATAAAAATCAATAATGTATCCCCCTGCTTTAACTGATCACGCCACAAAAAATCACCACAAATTTAATTTTAATACACCAAAATCTTACATAAAGAGAGTAATTTAAAGAAACGGTTAGATTTGGAAATGATTAAAATACAACGAAGTCCTACGGCTCTAAATTATAAAACTGATATTGAAAACCTAAGCTCTATTTATCACAACCTATTTAATTAATATCATATTATACAATCGAATTATTTTTCTCATAATTTATATTCTGCTATTATCATTAAAATAAAATTATATTCAAACTTGGCTTTACTTTGTAAAATTTCATAATTTTTAAATAAATACGACCCTGTACATGTCAAATAACAATTTCAAATTTTACACTCTGCGCATTACTGATAACAAATAAGGAACAGCCTTGCATTCTCATATGTACGTGCTTGCATCAATATGTAATGTTTCGTTTAATACATTTTAAATTGTGGAAAATGTTAATTTCCCTGTATCGTCTTTTTAAAATGTTTTGTAACTATAATTTGTCGTAATATAATTTTATCTAACTTCCATAATACAAGTAAGTACACAAGTAAACTTTAATTTTATGTGTTCGCTTATCTAAATGTGGGTTTTTCTTATTTCAGCATGGCAATTTTCATATCATTATAATTGTAACCTAAATACTGAAGAAGCTAATAGTATTAGCGAAACGTATATTATTCATTAAATTATATATTACGACAATATGATTTTTATTCATACTACATAAAAATCAAGCTTTTCTTAAATTAATTTGATATAATTATCTCCATTAACAATTTTAAACTTTTAAATTATATATCAATTTACTTAATACTTTAAAACTAAATACTACAATTGAAACAATCAGGGTGGGTTCGCCAATCCAGTTATCTATTAATTTAATCAAAATTTTATTATGCTTTTATGATTGCTAAATGACAACAACTGTCAGTTTGACTTTCAAATTCAATTTAATCAAGAATTGACAATTATACTTTATACTGACATATCCATTAATCAATTCACTAAAGTAAGTACTGTATTATGTTTATTTCATTTTTTCTTTTATTGTTCGTTATTCAAACTGCTTTTTTATGGATAATTTAAAAACAAACCTGAACACTTCTCAAGTTTTCACTGCAAGTTTTCAAATATTACAGCTTCCAATGTCCACAGCTCCTGATGTTTACAGTCTGCAACGCCCACAGCTCATTTCTCCAATAGTCAAAGCCACGACGCTCCGTAATCCTTCAAACCACATCCAACCTGTGAAAACCCCAACTGTCCGTAGAATCCGGTCCTGCTCCTTTCATCAACGTCACCGCTACGCCAACAGACTCCTGGTAAGTTTCAGTATTATAGATGATCCCAAACTAATCTTCTTTATTCCTCAGCTAGTACTTTGTATTCAACAACACCCATAGAAACTGTCCAAATCAAGCAGCTACCTCTTATAACTTACTTCTAAACAATTCACTTGTCTTCTATGTAATCACTAACTTCAGTAATGAATATTAATTATATCTTACATGTATCAATAAATCCAAATCCATTCAATTATTGTAGTATTCTTGTTATTTGCATTCAATTGACGGTATTGCACAATCTTTTCACCAATTGTATGGTTCCACTAAATTCAATATTACCTTTTTATATGTTTATCACGTATATTTGTTAATAGCCCCTTTATTTGTATTTCACCAACAATCATACTAAATAAGGCATAATTTCCAACTTTATATTATAAAAATGAGGTTCTTCAAAATTCTGTACCTATACATTATTTATAAATTTGTTATTATCACTGTTTTAACAAACTCTGGTAGTTACTATTATTCCTGCTTTCTTAAAAATATAAAATGTCCTAATTATTTACATGCTACAATTCCTTATTATTAAAGCAAGCGTACTTGTCAAAATAACCTTAATTTACACTTTTTATCATGGTTGAACTCACCCATCAAAATTAAATATTCAATTTCTATTTTATTTTTCAAATTACATTAATAATTGTCTCAATTTTAATATTCATCGTTCATTTTTATAATTAACACCCATCTTATTTAAAAACCCTCAACATTTGATTGTATTAATCTTCCAAATTTATCATATTTTTATTATTATTTAACCACTATAACAAATAGGGTAGTTGTATCATAACAACAGATATTATTTTCATGTAAAAACGTAGATATTTTTTAAATTAATGTAGGTATGGTAATATGCAATTAAAAAATAATTCAAGTTGTTAATAATTACATAAAGATCCTACTTTATTGTATTGTAAGTCATATGTCATCTCGATTGAGTTTGGTAAGATTATACAGGTTGGTCCAATAGTGTGACGGTCTTCTTAAGCACCTATACCATACAAGATAAAAAGTTTCTGTAAATCGGCGGCTAAACTGTACACTAGGATGCATTTTAGCACAATATTTTTAAATATGCACGGTGCGTCAGAAATGTTTACAGCGTTGGGATAGTTTTCTTTTTTAATGAAGCATCCTGTATGTTTTTGAATTTTTGTTGAGATTCTAAACTAATTTTGCATAACGTGACCCAAACCTAAAGAGTCAACGGTTGCTAATATACAGGGTGATTCAAAAATGGCGCATTTCCTCTGGAGGGGTTGTTGGGAACTACTAGCGGAGTACGGGAAAAATAACAAAAAAAATCTTTACAATCATTCCTCTGAAATATTAACAGCTGAAGATGCATTTTGCAGTAAGCTATTTACCAATATTTATAAAAAATTCAACGTTTGAATCGAAGATTATTATTGTTATTAATCATCCCAATTCAAAAAACTGACAGTTTCATCACTCTTACCTAAAATTGTAGTTTTCAAAACTTCAGTTCTTGGTGCCTAGTTTTGAAAACTAAAATTTTAGGTAAGTTTGATGAAACTGTCAGTTTTTTTTAATTGGGATGTTTAATAACAATAATAATCTTCGATTTAAAAAGTTGATGTTTTCAAAAATATTGGTAAATAGCTATTTCCAAAGGCATCTTTAGCTGTTAATATTTCAGAGGAAGGCCGAAAGTATCTTTATGTGGCTCGGCTGTACTTAACCGTCCAGCCACGCCACATAAAGTATAAGTTTTGCTCCTAATAACATAATACGAGTATACTATTATACGTGACTGAGAAAAAAATCGTCAGCCGCTACACGCGATGGCGCCGGCGGTCAAACACCAATTTTTGGAAACTTTCTTAAACTGGCCAAGCAACCCGCCAGCAACCTTCAGAAAAATACTGCATTCAGCAGATGACTTTATTGCTCTTAATGTTTATAAATTCGTATTAAGTTCATTATGTAAACTTGTTAGAACAATTCTATTAAAGCAGTTACTTTTGATACTTCGGCCCTAAATTCTAGCATTTTCACGAGTCACGCCATCAAAATTCGTAATTCAGTGGTAATGTTATCAAAAGTCATTTCCTTAAACCTTATTTCCGCGTGGTCCATTTCAAATATTAACGCATTACAGTTCTTGCATATTCACCGAGACTTAGTTTTCCGTTGCTAACGTGTTATTAAACCTTGACACTGCTGCAAACAGTCGTTCCTTTGTTCTTTTAAATTCGTAGTAAGTCGCTTATCAAAGCAGCTTTGTTCTGCACTTGCCTTCTGCATGGATGATGTCATTTTGCCGCTATCACGTCTTAAGTAGTTCTTGGCGCCGAACCGGCGGTTGAAATTTTACGTGTGAACCCCCTGGTTAAGTAAAGTTGTTTTAGTATTTCGATCCGTCTTTTTCTAAAATCCAACGAGTGAAACAAGGATGTAGATAAGCCGCGTCCGCGCTATGTCATTCTTCCCGCTTGCCGCTTAGGGGTAACTGACTTCGCTACCGGCCGTTGAAGTAGAACAAACGTATTTGATTTTCTTCAACCCCCGGTTCGCCTCGGCGATCCGGGGGGGCACTTGTAATGACGCTTGTAATTCCGCTTTAAATAATGTGTTCCATGAACTGTGCCTTTTTGAGAACCTGTTGAACTTACCGGAGTGCCTTCTTAAGTTATGGAACTGTTTCGTTACGTGAGGAATCTTTGGTTTTTCGTGTTGTGAACCTGTCGTTTGGAGTGCAGGTGGAACTAAACTAGTTAGCAGGATTGAAGTCCAATTATCGTCGAGGGTTGCGAGGCCCTTGAATTTGTCGCAACTGCGGATCATTTAACGGGCTTTAAACATTCCGTTGCTAACTTGAGTTTGACGTCGTGTTGTCGAATCTCGCACGTTGAGGGATTTATCCCGTTGAATCGTACGTCGTCTATTCACCCTTCGGGGGATTCTAATTCACCTGGCCAACCCCTATAGCCTACACCTTCGAGGTTGTGTTCTGCACCACGTCAACCCTTGTGATTTCGCCGTTGTTCCGTTTCTTCAGGAACCTATAGGGCAGTCGTTTGGAGAGGTGGTCATGTACAGTACCGCACTTAATTATGCAGTCAGCTGATCTTCTCCAGGTAACAAGTTTCTTTGTAAATTAGTTTTACTGTGTATAACAAAAAGTGATAGCTACGTCGTTGAGTGTTGAACAATTCAGAGCATTTATTGTTGTAACCATGTTTTTGTTGTTTTCTAAATTTACCGAATTGTAACTCGTGGCGGTTTCGCCCTCGAGCCACCCCATGTATTTGCAGTCAAGTTTGTTGTGTGTGTCATTTAAGTTAACGCGTTTGAATTCTTAACCAAACTAACCTCTTTGAGTATTTTTTTGTTTAAACTCTTAACTCGTCAATGTCATGTTCTTTGTTACCTACGAATATTTTATTTATATCAATAGAGTACATTGTCAAGTACTTCTGTTTTTCATTTGTGTTCGTGATTCTTGCATGCGTTTTATGTGTTTTGTTTCAGTTGTAAGGAGTTGAACAGCTGCTCATTGAGTAAGTTTTGTTTTAAGGTAAGTCGATACTGTACGTCTTCGCCAACCAAACTCGGCCCAAGGCAGAAGTAGTAAGGTGAAGTTGCCCACTTCCATTTTCAAGCAATCTCACCTGTGTTGTTATTGTTGTTTCCCGATCTAGTCAAGAAAATGGTGGCGCATCAATTATTTAACATCTTTAACCTCTTTTGTATCGATGTACAGCCCTAACTCGAAGGTAGAAAAGAACCCGCCCTCCCGGTTGAGTGTAGTCGAGCAACCCTTCGTGTTACCGTCATCTAATGGGGTTAGGGCCTTGTATTTTCGATCGACCTCCCGATTTTGTCGTTTTATCGTGTCGCGACTAACAAGTCCGGCTCTCGAGCGTATGATTTTGTTGTACACGCTTGAGGGGTGGTTTGTTATGTCGTTGTGTCGTTTTTGTACGGTAACAAACTGAGATAATTACAGAGCTCATTTAAAAATTTTAACAAGCACTTTTGCTAATTATTTATGGCAATTTTAATCTTATTTGGGAATACATAATCCTGTTTGTCGGTTATTTATTATAAATCCATTACATGAAAAAAAAAGAGAATTTGTTGTTACAGAATGTTCAGGACACCATAATACACGTATTATACAAATCTGAGCAATTCCGCGTGGGCTTTATCAATTTCTTTCTTACGTTTAATATAACGGATTACTAATACGGCAATTTTTATTATTTGTTTATACTTAAGCGCCCGCTGCAACACGATGATAAGACGGCAGAAAATAGCTTACAAGTTAAAATAGTGTCGCAATCTATAAAAAAAAATAATCGCAATCATATGATTCTCGTTTTCTAGGCCTTTTACATTTATTTTTGTTGTTATCGTAAAACCGTTGCTAACATCTAACAAATTTACTATAAAAAAGGCGACAACATTCTAAAGAGAATCTACACAGTAGAAAACCATTTTCAAACTTGAAAAACTTCGAGGCGTCAATTTATTGTAGAAAAAAATAACAAATATTTGAAGTGAATAAATATTCTTACTTGCTCTATTTGCAAACTGTTAGCAATAATTTATTTGATACTTTGAAAAGTTAAAATATACGAGTTAAGTTTCTAGTTGGAATGGAGATTTTAAGTACAATTTCACAATTAATTCATATAAAATGTATTGCTCTGTATGTTCAAAAGTGAAAACTGTAATCATAATTCAAACTTGTATCATTGAAAAATGAAAATGTACGACAGCGAATGAAATCTCATCACACCATTGTCAGAAGTATAAAATGTTTGTTTAGGTTATAGTCACGTTCATTTCGTCAGACGCCACACTCGACCCGATTATCTACCTGGAGTGCACGACCTTGGACCTAGAATTTGAGCGCTGTTGCCACGAATTGGAAGTAACAAAGTTCAGTACAGTATTCGGAAGTGCCTTCGTGGCAACAGTATCTCTGTAAATACGCGCTTAAGGCGACTTCAGCGCCTGCGATATATGGTTGAACTAAAAGGTCTCGCTGAGGATACAGAAGGGTTAAATCACTTCCAGAAGAAAATTTACCATATGCTAGGTGGAGCCATCTGTGTTCAATTAACCAAATTTGAAGTCTTTATATATGAAGTGACAACGTTTTCGGTATATCTGTTCTGGAAGTGACAACTTAACACGTATCAATATATATATATATATTGAGATGGTATTTAGCCCTCCACTCAACACTAGTTGCAGTGTAAACAAATTATAAATCAAATCACAAAAGCACAGAGTTGGGATAATTCACACAACTGTAAAATTTCACATAAATTGTCAGCCCGTAATTACATTGGCAAATATGGCCAGTAGCATTGAGATTATTAAAACAAATAAGCAAAGAAAGAAACTCAATTTTCATAAGTTGGAATCATTGATGTAATTTTAGCGTAATATAAAAGATTTGTGCGACGTAAAGCTAAACCCATTTGAATAAAACTGGCACAGAAAGGTTCGAAATATGTTCAGTATAAAAGAAGCGTAGAAATTAAAATAATTAACATGTGGAAAATTTTATGATAATTTTATAATATGAGGTAAGAATAAAAGGATCATAGATGAACCGTGCAGAATGCATAAATCAGGCAAATAAAGAAATTACTACATGCTACAGCAAGATGTGAGAATTGAGAAAAAGGAAGCAGTTTTGATGGAAATTGCAGAAAAGAAAACCAAAGGATATGAAACAAAAGTGATGTGAAGACTAATCAGTGTAGTGGCGGATTAAACAATCAGTAAAATTTAAAAACAAACTAAGTGGCACAATAAGAGTAAAAAATCCAAAATTCAAAGGACAGTTATTTTAGTATTAAGGCGTTGTAAACATTTATAGCATAGCAGTAATATTATTGTACTTGGTTGATTTCCTTTGTTTAAATTGTTTAGATAGTGTTTTGTTTATAACGACCAGTATCTGTTAAATAGTTGAATAAATTCTTGCATGACAAGCCAGTTTTACTCTTCAAATAAATTAAGTTTTTATATAGTAAACATTATAATAGAGTTATAAAATATACCAAAGTGCTCAGAACTTTGAAGAGTACCAGCACAAATGAAGGTAGCAAAATCCACGTCCTGAAATTATTTTACTTCGGTTACCTCCTCCGGACGTGAACGGCAGCTTCCGTACCAGCAAGAGTCGACAACCGTAGGGGTTCCTGAGCCAATGCGACGGTTACCAGCCATTCAGCGAAGAGGGGCCATCAGCATCTGCCATCCCAACGACCAGGAGGCCCCAGCTTTTACAGCAGGCACCAGAGAGGGGTCCGTGCAGCCGGCCACGATCCTACAATTTAAGGTTAGTGTGTGCGAACAAATAACCGGAGCTAGAAGCTTGGAAAGTAGTACCATACCTAAAGCACAACTCAAAGAAGCGAATTCCATTGAATTTATTTGTCCGTGAGCAATCAATTGTCCAGGAATTGTATTTTTAATCGTCATTTGGAGGTTAGAAAAAACAAACGCACGTTAACTTTCTTTTCCAAACAAATTAATCGAGGTTTTAGCCTGAAACAAAAGAACCAAGTAACGCCGTTTGAAGGCGCAAAAATTACAAATTTACCGGATAATTTGTTCATTAATTTCTTTTGAAACTTAAATAAATACGCGATCTGTCAGCCTAGTTCGAATTATTTTGGCCAGTTTATTTGACAGACAGACAGCACCTGCGCGCTGCGTTTCAAGTTCATTTCTACGCCAGTGGCGTAACTTCCATATTAAAATATTATAACAAAGCAAGGATCCCAACCCATATGAGATATAAGTTTCATGTCCAATTTACCCGAGCTAGCAAATATAAAATGTACAGATGAGTAAAATATTAATTGAAATCATACTACCGTTTATAACATCCCTAACTAGAACCCAGGAATGATAATAAATAATTAATCAGCCAAAATTCGCATTTAAATGAAACTAAGTACATATTGTGTAGTGACCATATTTATTTGAAAATTACTTATTTGGTCTGTAATAATAAAAATAAACCACGTCGTCATTACAATATAATCTATCGCTCTTCTACTTTTAAGTGTAGAGGGTCTAATCCTTTTCTACCTAACCAAATATTTCGTTTTTACAATTTACAATTCTACCATATTTACAATATTTACAAAATAGTGTGTTGATGTACTTTTCTTCTTAATTACCACTATCCTAATTATTTAGTTTTACCGACTATTTCCTAGAGGCAGCTGCCAACTTCTCCAAACATTCGCTACTCTTATTGTCATCTTTTGTTTCACATTTCACTCGCGATCGCACTCACTTATTTGCACTCAACATGCATTTTCTTCCGACCTCCTCTATTTCACCACTGCTCTCCAAATGATTCTGTCCCTCGCCATGATCTCGGCCTGGTTCCAATTTAAACTTCTTCTATTCATTATTTCATACATTTCTTTATCGCACGTCTTACTTGGTCTCCCTTTCTTTCTTCTGCCTGTAGTCCTTGCTTCCCACACTTGTCTTACTTGCCTTTCTTTCGGTAGTCTTTTCATGTGTCACCAAATTGTTTTAAATGTGAATTTATTTCCTTGTGTATCAATTTAAACAATTCGTTGAAGTGTAAATAGTGAATATGATGGAAAGTAATGATGAAGATTGTTCAAACTTGCACTACACGCCGCCAGAAATTTTAAAAGCTGCAGAAGAAAACATCCTAGAACTTTTACCACCGAAATCAAAGAAACGTTATGAATTTGCGTACAGTAAGATTATGAACTGGCGCAAGCAAAAGGGAATTAATTCGTCATTTTCTGAAAATGTCTTCATAACATATTTTGGCGAGTTATCTGCAAAAATTGCACCGAACACATTATGGACCAAGTATTCAATGCTGAAAAGCACTATTAGTATTAATTAAAATGTAGACATAACACAATACGTTAAGTTAAGAGCTTATTTAAAATGTAAATCAGATGGACACAAACCCAAAAAGTCCAAAACACAACTGAAAAAAATAAATAGATACTTTCATGGAGCACCAAATGATACACATCTGTTACAACAGGTAAGTTGATAATTATTTTCACTTCTATCTTTTGTTCAGCAACGACTGTGTGTTTAGATTCATTTTTAATATTGGCAATTTTTACATTACATTTTATTATTCTTGTTCCAGGTGCTGTTAGTAGTTGGAATTTCTGGCGCATGTCAAAAACAGGAATTGGTACAACTAATGGTTGATAATATAGAAGATCTAGGCTCTGCTGTGCTCATTAAAATACCTGACACCAAAACGAAAAGAGAGCGATCTTTCACTATTATTGGGGAATTTTACAAATTGTACAAGAAATATGCGGTTCTTAGACCATTAAACCTAACTGAAAAGCGTTTTTTTTAAACTATCAAAATAAAAAATGCACCAAACAAGTCGTTGCAATTAACAAAATTGCCAATACTCCTAGATACATCGCTACCTACCTCGGCTTGCAAGAACCAGAGCTATATACCGGTCATTGTTATAGACGCTCATCTGCTACGATTCTGGTAGATGCTGGAGGTGATATCACCAACCTTCAACGTCATGGGGGGTTGAAGTCTACTTCTGTAGCCGAGGGCTACATTGAAGGGTCGGTGCAGAAGAAAATAAAGATAGCTGATACCATCCTGAACTCAATAGAAGATTCTGCGTCTTTATCATCGACGTCGGTGAGCATGATGGAACATTTTGTAACACCAGAACTTCAATTAAATACAGATGCCACACCATCAGCATTAGCATCAGAGAGAACAGCGTCAAAACAGAAAATGAAATAAACCCTTCAAGCTTCCCAACAACCTATAATTTTTTATAATCGTACTAATAACAACATAAGAATAAATTTTGTAAACAAAATAAATAAAAACAGTTCTTAAAAATAGAATTTACTTTGTGTGGTCGTCTAAAAAATAGTGTTCATAACTCGCTCGAAAATGCAAATATCTGTGCTCGTGTTTTAGATCTACTCTGACTTCGCTACGCTACGCCCTCGTTTGTCTAATCAACACTGTGTGCTACAAATACGTGATAAAATGTGTCGACAGTGCCTTTTAATTCGCGGGAATAGCCGGCCAATAAATGAATTAGCATTGGACGCCTGTAAGAAGCGGAATTCGCTCCCAGATTGTTCACAGGTGCGGGTCGTTGCGAGTTCACTGATTGAACTTGCAAATTATCAACAACCAGAGGCGGGCTAAGAACAGCTCTAAACAGCGGATCAAATACTGTGTTGTGGCCGGCAATAATTTGCCGTCGGCCCAGCGTCCAAAAGGAGCCAAATCCTGCCGCAGTTGCAGCTTTGTCAGAAGACAGCTATCATTGCGACATCATAGGAAAAGCACATGCCTTAGCAGACGGGTAGAGCATCGGGACGACCGAAAACAAGGTTAGTTAATAGCCATAATCACCGTGCAAGTGAAATTCTATTGCAACGTCTGGAGCCATTACACTCGTGGTTGTTAACGCGGTGAATTAGCCGCTGATAGAGCGTCCCGGTTACGTAATCTCAACCTACCCGCCCTATCTTCAAAGACCGGTGTCTAGTTACGCTTCTGTACAAGAAGGGACAACGTCGCGCTCAGTTTATTAGTGCACGCCATTTAACTTTTGCGCTGATTAATAAACTGCTACGTATCTGTTTGTAGTATTCGCATATATGTAGCGTGTTAGCGCCGTATTTTGTATGTACTCATATGTATTCTCTTGTGTGTTTTTGTTTACAGCTTATAGGTACTTTTTGTAAGTTGTCAGGATTTTTATTGTCATTAATGATTGCATTGGTAAGTACAACATTTCAGGTGTTTACGAGTTCGTCCCAAATAATATTAGCTTCCCTTAAAGCCACTCTGCGAATATAACAAAGAGTCTCATAAGCATACCGACGGAATCAGCTAGGGAACCCAAGGCAAATTAAAGTAATAATTCAGTAAGTGTAGGTAGGTAAAAGACGCCGCGTTACAAAATCAAATTCCTGAAAATATTTTAAAGAAAAGGAATCTATTGCGAGAAAATTTGTTGCCCTTGAAGTGTAAAGCTGCTTACGAAAAAGTTTATTAAAATTTCTGCATTGGTGAAAAAATAACAAAGTCTTCTCAGTAACAGAACAGGTAATTCTTGACTATTTAGACGAGAAGGTAAGTCTGCGATTATTTTCATTTCCATTTATATTTAATTCATCTGATTTGCAGCAAGACACGTCACATGCTTTACTTTGGCAGCATTATTCGATGTCATCCTTAAAAGTTAAAGAAAACCTGCTCATTGAGCAGTTTGGTAATGTAATTGCTTACCTTAAACAAATAAATGTAACACTTCCAGATACAAAAATGCATTTAATAAATCCTTATTGTTGCTATATTTGTTTCGTGTTTTAAAATTTTTAAAACACGTTCCGGGAAACGTGTTTTAAGCTGCCGTTTTTATTCTAGGATTTAAATATTAAAAAGATCACTTAAAATATGACCAACAGAAAAAAATATTAAAACATCCGAAAAAATCAACAATACGGAAACAGTAGATGAATTCATAAACAACTACACAAGCACAATCAAACTCAGCACAGATACAGCCATAATCAAAAAAAGGAGAGCGCATAACCCCAACTACCTGCAACCACCCATAGAAGTTCTAAATCTAATTAAAATCAAAAACCAAACTCGACGCACATGACAAGTATTAAGAGATCCAGTTTTAAAAATTCGACTAAATCAATTGATAATGCAAGTTGAATGAGAACTAGATAATTACATGATAAATTCCTATCAAAGTAACATTTGAATCCCGCGATCCATCCTTGTGACAAGTCACGAAAAAGATACTAAAACAACCTACCCTAATTCCATCACTTACTAAAAATAGTATCGTATATTTCTCAGATCAGGAGAAAAGCAACATACTCGCCTAGCAAATCGAAAAAAATTGCACCTCGGCAGACGTAAACCAAGAAAACATAAATGACATAGAGAAAGTAAGTAATTATGTGGCAAACCACATAAATCATAATGCTGGGCAAATTAAACCAACATCTCCACGAGAATTGGAAAAAATAATAAGGACCTTGCAAATTAAAAAATCACCTGGACCGGACATGATCCCCAACATTATTCTCAAAAACCTGACAAGCAAATTCTTAGCTTTTTAGTTAACCATTTTCAATGCGTGTCTAAAACTAGGCTATTTTCCTAAAGCATGGAAACATGCTCATATCCTGCCTTTCCACAAACCAGAAAAAGATAAACCTAACCCAGAAGACTACCGGCTTATCCTTTCGACAATCTCTAAACTACTAGAAAAGATAATCCACAGACGATTGCAAAGCTACGTTATTAGTCGCAACATTGTGCCTCCTGGTCAATACGAATTTCGTAAAAAACATTTAACCGGTCATCAACTGCTGCGCATAACAGAAGGAATTGAAAAGGGATATGAAGGCAAAAAATATACAGTAGCCGCATTCTTAGATCTAAAAGTTTGGATTCACGGGTTACTATATAAATTAATTCAGATAGACGCTCCCTCTTATTTGATTAGCATCTTAACATCATTTCTTCAACATAGAACCTTCGTAGTACGATTAAATACCACTCTCTCGGAAACAAAAAAAAAGCAACCGCTGGTGTACCACAGGGAAGCATCTTTGGACCACCGGTATTTAATACATATATCCATGACATCGCAGAAACTCCAGAAGTACAATTAGCATTGTTCGCAGACGACACAGTTTTGTTGACGCAAAATTACAATCTAGAAATAACCATCTCACTTCTGCAAAGATCAATCAACGAATTAGTGCAATGGTTCAACAAATGGCGAATTACAATAAACGCAGCCAAGGGTGAATGCAAGATCTTTTCTGTTAGAAAAATAATTAACCCACCAAACTTGATAATAAAAATATAGTAGACTGGAATCCACAAGACTCAGCAGTAAGATACTTAGGAGTATATCTGGACACACGCCTGAAATGGGGGTTTCATATTAACAAAAAACTTAATCAGTGCCATGCGCGATTGGCGCTGTTATACCCAATAATGAACAGGAAATCCTCACTAAAAATTGACTGTTTCCTGCTTATATGCAGAAGAGCCAGTGTATATAGGAGAGTACCGCCACGTCCGCCATGTTTATTTTTTTGGCATATGCGTCACTTTGAAGTTTGTAGCACAATTGCGTCAACGTGACGTTTGTTGACAATCCAAAACTTAAAATTGGCAAGACTGTACGTCTACCTCAAATTCGAGGTTAGCACGTTAGATTTTGCGTCAGTTTTGAAACAAACTGAAGCAAAACACAACCTTCTAACCTCAAATTTGACATAGGCTTACAAGCTTGCCGATTTCAAGTAAAATTTTAGACATAACTCAATCAGTTATTGCTGATGGGAACAAAAATGGCGGCGATGGCGGAATTTTCACGGATCAAAGAATGGCGGTACTCTCCTATATCTACTGGCTCTGATATACAGTAGAGCAAAGTGGAAATGTAAAGACACCAGCACACCATAAGGTTATGCTGGGACGGTGGTGTCTTTACATTTCAACTTTGCTCTACCACCAAACACACAAAAACCCCGGAAAATATGTGAACTAAATCTAAAATTCCAGTAAGGGAACTAAAGAACTAATAAAGAGCAAGCTTTGCGGAGAGGCACATTCAAACAAAAAACAAATGTCACTTCGCTACTGGTGGTATTGCGTCAGATAGAAGTGTTTGTTTTCAAGGTTATTTTGTGCTGTTGTTCATTACTTGTGTTGTTCTTTGTTAATTTTTGTTAATATTTCTTTTCTTTGTTAGTTTTGTTTGTTATTGTTTACCTATTTGCCCTTCTAATTTTGGGCGTCTTGGTTATTTAACACCAAATCGTAAGTATTAATTGCTTGCAGTTATATATTTATGTAATACTAAATTCCTTTTTACATAGGATTACAATGAGCTATATAGCAAAAAAGCTTCTGCATTCAGAAACAACAAGTATAATTGCAAATGTCAGAAAGTGTTTTGATGAACAGAAAACTTCTGGAACACTGATATTTTCGGTAGAGAAATCTACAGAACTAGCAGCCGCAACAACTGGAAAACGTCTCTAATAAAGAAAGTTCGTAAGCAGTATGCTACTGCAAGTAATACATAAAAAATAACAATATTATTTCTCAGCATTTTCATTAAAAAACTTAATGTTAGTAGTACTTTAGTCCTTACTTCTTGCAGACGCTACTTCTTTAACATCTCCGCAAAAGAAGAAACTCAAGGAAGACTCTAAGAAAATCATTCTCGACGATTTTGGTTTGGGAGTTTTGAGAAGAACGGTTCATGAAGTGTTCACTGTGGAACCGAGGATAAACGAATTAGTAAACAGATTGAATGAAAAAGTTAACTATACTCGTTTTCGAAAAACTTTGAGAAAGAATCTTAGCGAAATAGGCTTTCCTTATAAAATATGTTGTGACAAAAGAAAATTGCTCATGGAAAGGCGTGACATTGTAGAGTGGCCTTGTAGGTATTTAAGAAAAATAGAAGAAAACGGAGAACTAGGTGGAAACACATATTTTCTGATATGCGAGAAATCTTTATAGAAATATAAAAAAGTGTGTCAAAAAGTTTAAAGAAAAATCTTAGAACCCGATTGCAGCGCTACCTACCTGGTCCAATTGTGAATCTAAACCATCCAGGGACCCACTCAAACACACACAAAAAATTTCATCAATATCGGTAATTCCGTTTAGGAGGAGTTCAGTCACATACACACGTACAGAAGAATTATACATTGCAGTGGTATTAGGGCCTCCGGCTCTTCCCCGATTGCAGTACAATATTAAAATTAAATAAAAGCACGGAGTAGGGGTGTTTTATTCAGCTGCGAGACTATAAACTTAAATATCAGTCAGTAATTGCATTGAGCAAGAAATGCTTGAATTAAAAGAAAGGTTTTGAATAAGGAACCCAAGGAACAAGGCTAGTTTGTCACAGGTTGAAATCGACATTTAAAAATTAATTAAATAGGTTTGTGCAGAATTAGAGCAGAAGCAATAGAACTGATTTGTCACAGTAAGGTTTGCTAAGTGTATGATTTTGTAGCGTAGAATTCAAATAAGTAAGCAAGAAACTTTTATGAATAATCTTAAATGAGGTACAGGAATCCAGAATTATATTATCATATGTTGCACAGAGCAAATTATAAGAAAAAAATTGGCAATTGTAAGATTAAGCTTGTTAAGTCATTTTGCTGTTGTAGATGCTTAATTGCATTTCACGCCTTTAGGGCAACTTGTCGCTATTTTAAAACCATTTTCAATCATTGCGCACAAGTACAATCTCATCTTCCGCACATTTGATTCAGGTCATTTTGGTATTTTAAGTAGCCACCTAAGCTTTAGGGCAGCGTGCCCGTATGCTAAACCCTTTTAGTTACTTATTTGGCTCCATCGCCTAATTCTACAATAATGATTTTGCACATATTTAACCCCAAACTCAGTATTTCTCGTCAGTTGGAGCTCCCCTTTGCTGCTACTTTGGCAGCTGGGTGTTATCACTCGCAAGAATTCCGAAACTTCTAGAAGTCATTCCGTTGAGGCGCTTCGCCATTGGCTGTCTTTGATACCGGGATTAATTTGTTTTATGGAGCGCATCGCCATTGGCTGCCGAGAGTCACGTGGCAATGCCGTTTGGCTCACGCCACTTTAGGCGTCGTAACGCTCCTTGCGGGGCATTCATTCCGTTACGGGTCGTCAATCGAGACAGTCGCAAGTGTGTGGATTTTAAGTTTGGCGGCGCCTCGCCTCGTTGCGAGGCGCCGACGCCGTCTCTTCAATATGTGCCATTACGGCAAGGTGTCCTCGCGTTATTGCAGCGATTAAGGTATAGAAACAGTTTCGCATTAGGAGAGTTCAGCTCTGGCAGTTGATCGCGGCCCGTTGCAGAAAGCGTTCGTGTGGTGGTTGTGTGTGAGTTCCGAATTGTTTCGGCGTAGCATGGGTGCATCCTGAGCCCAGTTCCTGCTCCCGTAAGTAAGGGATCGTGCCCCCTGCATCTCGACATTCGAGGATCTGTCCCGCAGAACGAAAGTGGCCCATTTTTCGTCGTCAAGTTGTACGCGTCCTGACGCGTCCCACGTCGCCAGTATGGCGGATGCCCACTCATCACTATAACCGTCGAATATCGAATGTACCTGCCAGCTAAGTCTGCAGCCTGTCGCAACTCAACTGTACCAGGCTTCCCAACCGCCTACGTATTAAGGTATGTGTCTTTGAACTGATTACCGCTGTGAACGCGAGTGTACCTGTCCCGCGGGGAGCATTAAGCCCCGCGTACGAGCTGTTTTGGAACGCCGCGAGCGACAGGCACTGTCGTCATATTTGTGCGTTCATTCCAAATTACAGACTGTCTATTTTACAAGGGCTTGCATTACTGTTTGTTGCATAAGGCGTCGCGCCGGCATGCTGTGCGTTCATTCCAAATTACAGACTGTCTATGTTACAAGTGCTACTTTGTTCATTACTGTACGTTGCATAAGGCTTTGCGCCCACATGTTGCGCATTCATTTCGAATTTTAGGCTGTATCTTTGCACGAGCTTGCGCCTAGTGCTACCTTGTTTATTCTGTACATCTGTCGCTAGGTTTAGAGCGAGCGCCAGCTGGTGTTTTCTTAGATATAATCTATTTATAGATAGAGGGCGACGCACTCCGCTGCCCCATTGTAACCCGTGATTCAATATATGACTTGTTAGTTAAGGGAACTATTGTTTTGTTTCGACTTGTGCATGTTCTGTTTCAGATAAGCGCCCCCTTAAGTGTAATGATTATTGTGCGACGGGAAGAGGGAGCCGTGAGCGTACAGGTGGGTGAGACAGCTGCGTAGTCGCGGTCGGATGGGCACCTAATTACAATCTTTGCATAAGGCAATCCCGAAATTGTTATTTGAACTTGCAACTCCTGAGTAATCCTATCGACGGAGTATCTTGCATGCTTCGCTCCCGTCTAACCGTCCAGGCCCGGTTAGTCGGGTTAAGACAGGCTTGGTGGCGCCCTCATAATTTTGACATACCCTATATATATGCCGCAACACGCTTGCCCAGAACGTATCGTGTGACTCACGCCCGACTCCCTGAGCGTTCCAGCCGTGGCCTTTAGCCTATTTTTAGCAGATCTCAGGGCAAGTGTGCCAGTTTTCCAGGACTGATTCCGTGGTGCGATGCTCACTTTGGGTGGGTGTCGTAAAGTTCTTTTAATACCGTAACAGGCTAATTTTGGCAGCCCAACGTGTGGGGCTTTGTGGGGCCTTGTGGCTCCTTTGTTCTAGTCAACGCGCCTAATTTTGGTGCTCCAACGTCTGGAGCCTATTGTTGCACGACAACGCCCGACCTCATTTTGGGGTTTTCTTTTTTTTGCGTTGTGTGTCTTAATTTTGGCGCGACAACGTGGGACGTTGATGTTCATTGTTGCCTGTTATCATTTATATTGTTGTCACAAATGTCTTTTTTCGTCATTTCGAAGTGGTATGGACTGGTAAACCGTTTTTTTTCTTAGAATATTTTACCGAGCTTCTTTTCTGGTTTTCTATGTGTCTTTTCCTGTTTTCTTCTGTTTTCTATATGTCTTTTCTTGTTTTTAGTTTATTTTCATTAGTTTTCTTGACCGGGTATGTGTTTTTTCTTAGTTGTCATTTGCCTTTACGTTTCTTTTCTTGTTTTCTTTATGTTTTTTCTTGTCTTTTCTTATTTTCTATTTGTAGTTTTGTGTTTTCTTGTTGTTTATCGCCTTTTTGAGTTTTCTTTTTGTGTTTTTCCATGTCTTTTTATATTTTAAGTATCTTTTTCGTCATTTTTACAGTTGCTTCATGTTATTACATAGCCAGTTCATACTACCGAGATGTCTCGTTGCCTTTACTGCAGATTTTATCCCGTATTAGTCGGATTTAGTACCAGATGTTGTTGAGTGAAGGTACCGACCTTGTTTTTTTTAAGTCTTTTCGAAGGCTTAGTTGGGAGTTTCGATTCCCTGTCGCTTACATCGTTTAGCCTTGGGCTAAGTTGACACTTTTGTTGTACCGAACTGACGTTTACCGATTTTAACGTTCACGTTAGCGAGGTTTATCGATTTTGACGTTGATGATAACCGATTTTGACGTTTTTTTTTTGTTGTTGTGTGGCGTGGTGCCGCGTTGATTTTTGGTGAGCAGGTTGGAATTCTTTTTCACCTTCATTACTGCGTTTTGGTTTGTTGATCAGTCACGGTGTGTTGTTGGTGTGCTTGGGGAGATTCGCTCGTGCGGTTATTACGTCCCTCAGGCCATCTTCTTAGTTGGTTTGACGTAGTTATGTTCGTTGGACTTTTATTTCATTTTCATTATTAGCATGTACCGCCCAACTTTGTTTACCGACTTCTTCATGGACACCCCTAACAGTTATCGCAGTGTTTTGTACACATACCGTTAGCATTTAACGAGTCTTTACCGCTGGTCGGAATGTTTCGTACCTGTTGACGATTTGTTGTCATTTACCGTACCCTCTTTGTCTGATGACGTCATGTTGTCAAGTATCGTGTTCTTTGTGAACAGTTTTGTTGGAGCTTCTGAGCTTTGTGTGGCAGTAATGCGCATGCTGTCCGCGCGAAGTTTTCGTTGGTATTCAAGTATTAAGTATTTAAAGATTTTTGACTTTTCCGTATAGTGATGCCCTGTTGTTTTTGTGGCCTAGCGCTCTTTTACCGTACCGTTGGCCGTCGCCATTTTCAACCACCTATGTGGGATTACATAAAGAGAGCGTGTTTCTGGTCATTTTGTTTCGTGCGGACCCTGTCGTCGTAAGGTAGTCCCTTTGGGCCGCATGGAGATCTGAAAAGGATTTATTGGGCATGCGTCATCGAACGCCTACACCCTTGGAGACTTGGTTCTTCGTGATTTTCTTTTGGTGTTCGGTGTTGGAGTCACTTACGAGCTCGCGCTTTGCGGTTTAATAGTCGACTTGGCTCCGGCATCGGCATCGATTGAGGATTTCGGTGGACTGAGTTTTTCCTATTACTGATCATGACTATTTTGACAGTTTCTGTCACAACCATTTCCCTTTTTGGTTGTTCATCCTCTTCTCTTGGGTACTCATACCAGTTGTGGGATTCACACAATGCGCCGATCTCGTGACGTGCAGCGTGCCCTCTGCAGGTAACCCTCGTGTGGGATTTTGGACTTCCATTTCTATACCCCCCCTCCCTGTGTTCTTTTGGAACGGTTGGTCGGAAGTGTCCACAGGTGTAAGACCTATTTTTACCCGATTCTGACAAACAAATTTTCGTATTTCTACTGGCGTATCCAGTCTTTCTTCTTCTTTTTCTCTCTTCCCACCTTTGCACCCTATCTGGTGGCCAGTGTGCGTAATCCCTTTGGGGGTGCACTCTATCGTATCGAATGTTGTTTTTTTTGTGTTTTTCGTTGTTGCGTTTTTGTTTGAGTTCTCGTTACGTTGTCGCAAAATGCCATTGCAATATATAAAGATTTTTATTTTAAAAAATGTTGAGGGGTGGTAAGGGGTGAAATTTTAATGGACCCGACAGACGTTGTCCTGCCCGAACGATGGTTCAGGTTCAGCAAAGTTTTTTTCGATTTTGAATTTTCGATTTTTGTCATTTTAAAAAATATTGGGGGGTGGTGGAGAGTGTGAAATTTTGGGGTTATATGTTCTGATATACGAGAAATCTTAAAAATATTCAAAAAAAGAAATGCGTCAAACAAATTTTTAAAAAATTCCTAGAACCCGATTGCAAGGCCGCCTACCGGGTCCAATTGTGAATCTAAACCATCCAGTGACACACTCAAACACAAACAAAAATTTCATCATAATCGGTGCAGCCGTTTAGTAGGACTTTAGTCTCGTACACACGTACGGAAGAATTATATATGTAAAGATAATCTTTCTGTAATATATTATCATAAAAATATGTATTACATTCTTAGTTGTTCTATGTACTATTATTTTTGTTACAATAAATTTATTTAATTAGTAATGGTTAAGTAACTTAAACACTGTTTCATGTAAAGGAACTCAGATGATTTTTAATTTTTTTTTTTTATTTTCTGCTACCAACGTACTATTGTGCAGTTTGGAGCAATGCTCCTAAAATCCAAATCAATAAATTGCAAATCATACAAAATAAAGTGCTCCGAATATGTGTAAATGCCCCGTGGTATGTCAGAAACTATCAAATTTATGAAGAACTAAACATACCTACTATTGAACAGCACATAAAACAAGTCACTCTAAAAATTTCTTTTCAAATATACAACAATGTGATAGTGCGGTATTATACAATTCAGGACAAAAAACATTCACAAAAGACTAAAGTAAAGATTACCCCAGGACTTATGTTCGTCATCCGACGAAAGTGATCCAAGTTAAGTCTTGCATCATTACAATTACGCCACCGAGGAGCTGACAGCCGACCTCATTAAGACATTTATCGTGATTATTTATTATTGCAACAAAACCATGTGTAGCAAGCAATTTGTTGATCTGGTTGTAATTATAAAAAAAGCTTTGTACGACCGTCTACGAGAGGTTTCATCACAAGGGGGCCCATAGCAACGCCACAACATCAACGGCGTCGTTCCAGCCAGCCGACGTTTACGTCAGATACCAGGTACCCATTTACCCTAAAATTAACGCGGTTAGACCTGGGGAAAGTAGGTGGATCATAAATGAGACATTAATGAGCAAAATCCAAATATTTCACGGCCACAGAGAAGGTGTTGTTCTCTTATCAAGGGGATTTCAGGTTTGAGGTTATGCGAGTAAAAGGACGCTTTCCCAAAACAATTGCTTGAGTTTGCCCGCGTAATTTTCTGAAAACAAAAGATATTTAGCGCCGCCAAAAGCGCGTAAATTCAAATAGCTACCTTGACGAATGTTCATAAACTCCATTTATTAAAAATCAAATCACAACGCAGCCTGCAAAATAAAACCAAATTGTGATCATTTTGACAGCATTACATTTCAGCAATCGCGCAGTTGAACTAAAATTGTTGCCAGTGGCGGACTAGATATATTTATTAGGAGAATCCTCCTGGGACCAAAAAGTTTTCTTGCTTCACGAGCTAGCTTTCAATTATATTTGTTTTGCAGACGAATAAAATACAAACAGGCATATTACTATATTATTTTGGTTAAATGTGAAAGAGAATTACATTTTAATCAGTCTAAATTTTATTTTAATTACATTGCAAACTGTGGCTTATTTAATATAATTAATTCAAAAATATCTATTATTATTACAGTAGCCACTGTAATATATAAAGATTTTTATTTTAAAAAATATTGGGGGGTGGTGGGGAGGGTGAAATTTTGGGGTTATATGTTCTGATATGCGAGAAATCTTAAAAATAATAAAAAAAAGAAATATGTCAAACAAATTTTTAAAAAATTCCTAGAACCCGATTGCAAGGCCGCCTACCGGGTCCAATTGTGAATCTAAACCATCCAGTAACCCACTCAAACACAAACAAAAATGTCAT